>PITA01028116.1:0-19874 GCA_004023965.1 Spilogale gracilis
CAGTCAGCAGGCCTGATGGGCAAGTCACCCTGGTCTTTGCTTGCCATCTCTCCTCTCCTCTGTCTGCACGACAGCTCCTCTCAGACGGGTGTCCCTACCCTCGGGGGACATGGACGTGATAGCTCGGCTCAAATTCTTACAGTCCACTACCTAAGGAGGATTCTGGGGATTGGCCAGGCCTGGGTCCTCGGTCCGTCTCTGCAGCTTGGGGAGTGAAGTCTGTTACCAGAAGAAGCAGAGAGCGGTGCAAGAAGACACTTCTTGTGGGTGGCGCCTGGGTGGCTCAGTTGCTTAAGCACCTGCCTTCAACTCAGGTCCTTAACCCCAGGGTCCTGGGATCGAGCCCCACATCAGGCTCCCTATTTGGCTTCGAGCCAGCTTCTCCGTCTCTCTATGGCCTTCCGCCTGCTCGTGCTCTCTCGCTCTCTTTCTCTAAAAGAAATAAAATATTAAAAAACAAAAAAAGACAAAGGTGGTAGGCACAACCTGCTACTTCTAAGTGAGATCCTGGTACTTGAGTCCCAGGGAGGTGAAGGGGATCTTGTACCCCCAAATCCAAGGGTAGACCACCAAGTCAGATTTGCAGAATTCTAGAACTCGAAAAAGCCATGGATTTCACTTGGTATAGCCTACCTTGGACTTTCACTGCCCCTGACCTGTACGTACTCTACCAGTTGGCAGATCTGAGACACCAGGCTGCCTTGACCCAGCCCTCTCTCTCCAGGCCACCATGAAATAAACCTTACTGCCCCAAATAAATGAAACTAGGCCAAGTTAAATATGACCACAGAGTAAGAGGTGCTGTCTATCTGAGGAAAGGCTCTGAATGACCCCGCATAAAAAGAAATCTAAAAGACCCCAGGCAACTAAATGCACAAAGTCATTATTACTACACGGCTGACTGGTTTGCTCACTTGCTTTCCCTCTTTATAAAATCTGACTACCTCTTCCTCAGACAGAAGAGACAGAAGCAGGTGCACATGCAGCTTTCTACAGTTGACCCTTGCACACGTCGGTATGAACTGTGTGGTCCACCTAGTCTCAGCGTTTGTCTGGGTTTTTAATAAATACAGTACTGTGAATATATTTTCTCTTCTTATGATTTTCTGTAAAACAAATTATTTATTTAGTTGACAGAGAGAGAGAGCAAGCAGGGGGAGCAGAGGGAGAGGGAGAAGCAGACTCTTCGCTGAGCAGGGGGCCCGATGTGGGACTCAATCCCAGGACCCTGGGATCATGACCTGAGCCGAAGGCAGACACTTAACCAACTGAGCCACCCAAGTGCCCCTCCTTCTTATGATTTTTTTAAAAGATTTTATTTATTTATTTGACAGAGAGAGAGTTCACAAGTAGACAGAGAGGCAGGCAGAGTGAGAGGAGGAAACAGGCTCCCTGCCGAGCAGGCTTTAACGCACTGAGCCACCCAAGCACCCTGATTTTCTTAATAACATTTTCTTTTGGGGCACCTGGGTGGCTCAGTCGTTAAGCATCTGCCTTCAGCTCAGGTCATGATCCCAGAGTCCCAGGATTGAGCCCCTCACCGAGCCCCTCATCGGGCTCCCTGCCTGGTGGGAAGCTTCTCCCTCTCTCATTCCCCCTGCTTGTGTTCCCTCTCTCGCTGTGTTTCTCTCTGTCAAATAAATAAATAAAATCTTTAAAAAAACATTTTTTTTAGCCTTTACAGGTCATGCAATCTCTATCCTAACTGGATGGTGTTGTCATTTCAACGAGAAAGCAGCCCCAGGCAATAGGTAAGCACCTGAGGTATGTGCATTAAAACTACCGTGGGCTGATAAAACTTTATTTACAAGAGCAGGTAGGGGGCTGACCCATGGGCTGTAGCCGGCCAGTGGCTGGGCAAAAATGTCATGGGGCAGGAGGGAAGGCAGCCTTGACCCTTGCACAGCATGGTTTTGAACTGTGTGGTCAGTTGGCCCAGCTTGGCTGCGGGGGGTGTCACTCTCCCAGGGGACGCATGCGCCCTCAACAGTGTTCACGAAGGGGGGTTGCTGCAGAGCTGAACGGGAGGATTATGACTTTGTCCCGTGGGCTGGGGACGGGACTCCAGCACTGCTGGAGAGGGAGGCACATGGTAAAGCAGAGAGTTTCGGCGGCCACACGGGTTCGTGGGACTAGGGACAGGGGAGATGGGGAGCCAGTGATGCTGAGCCTAGAGGAGTGGGGGCCGGCTCCGAGAGGCTCTCTGCGCCACACGGAGGACCTTGGTCCTTGTCCTCAGGCCAGAGGTGGAAGAGGAATAGACTTCTCCGGTCCAGCTGTTAGTCTAGAGGGTTTACAGAAACAATCTCATCCCATCCTCTTTGAACACAGTGAGGTCAGTATTATATTAACAACCCAGTGTTATTAGCCAGTAATTATTACTAATCTGGTATGAGTAATTTTGTGATGGGAACCCTTGCCCAAAGCTCACTGCTTCCCTGAAGCAGCAGAGTGAGGCTTCAAACCCATATGTGTGATGTCAGAGCCCCGGCCCCCTGGGGGCCACGCAGGGCGGAGCCTTTCATCCCTGGCTCCTTGGACAGGGCCCTCCCCATCCCCCTACCCCCCACCCCCCCCACCCCCGTCAGCAGGAAGGGTCTGGAGAATGCCACTGATTTCTCAGATTGGACAGGACTTTGTGGGGAAAGTGAACCCCTGGGTGGTGGGAGAGCTCTCCTGAGGGGGGGGAACGGGTTCTCGGGAAGCAGGGGCGTTGGCCAGTCACCCCAGGGAGTCAGGTAGGGAGGGCAGCAGGTCCCTCCTGGCACCGAGTGTCCCCACAAGGCTGGCGGGGAGCCAGGAAAGCTGGGGTGGGGTGGGGTGGGGGAAGGAGTGACCAGCACGGGTTTTGAGCTGGAAGGGGGTAGCTCCGGGGCTCTCTGTCGCCTGAGGTCACGAAGTGAGAGGGATTGCAGAGATTCCTGCTGCACCGTCACCCGGCTCCTCTCCTGGGGCTGACTTCACTTGGTTGCTTGGTTGCTGAGCGTTGGCTTCTCTGGGTCCACCCTCTGAAAGTGAGGGCCCTTCACCAGAACGGGTCTCTATCCTCCCCTGTAGGTGCAAGACATTTATTTGTAGGTGTTCAATAAACACGTGTTGAATTAAGTAATTAATATTAAAGTATATCGTTGTGTACAAATGTCTTTTATTTGAGTTTTCCGCACTTACTCCCCACAAGACCTTCTGAAGTCATTCGCAGAGGTTTGTCGATGAGAGAAGCCAGGCTTCTTCCGACTCCAAGAGGCATCGGCCCCAACTGGGAGCATCTCAGGCGTCTCCCCAGACCGAGTAGATCAGAGTCTTAAGTCTAATAAGATCCACAGGTGGTTCGTACGCACATTTGAGTCTGAGAAATGACAGTAGATGATTTTGAACTGTACTTAAAAATGGTCTCTAATCCCATTCTTTAACCTCAAAAGCAATGTTCTTGATATATCCCAAATCCAACTCTAGTCTGAGTGCAGAAGACATCATCAGCCCCCACAAAGTTCTCCCCCTGCGCGATTTTCCCCTTGCATGAACCTGTCCCCTCCCTGCTCGAGTGGCAGTGATGGGTGGCTAGGTAAGAAGGAAGTGAGAGGAGGAAATTTTTTAAATGACACATTTGAGAATCAGAGCCAAATACCTCACCAGTGAAATTCCCAGCTTACACAGGTCACGTATACCCTGTGTCCCGTTTCTGCATTCCCTTGCCAAGCCTTGAGGTTCAGAGTGAAGGTGAGGTGGCTTGTCCAAGCTCACACGGCTTGTAAAGTGGCAGCGGCTGCACCCCAGTCCCTGGAGAGACCGCAGAGTTTTATGGCCCCTGGTCCTCAGCTCAGCTCCTAAGCGCAGAAGGCAAGTTTTCCTCATAGAAGAACTCCAGCTTCAGAGTCAACATACTTGTTTTGAATCTTAGTTTCCAATTTGCCACGAGCATTGCCTTTGATCAGGTGCATGCTCTTTGAGCCTGTTCCTCGTTTGTAGAATGCGGACGATATTCACTTTGCAGAACAGCTATGCAGCTCAGAGAAAGACTGTCCGACAGGCCTGCACAGAGCCTAACACACCCAGGATGCCCCAGATTAGTTGTTATCGTTGCCCAGATGGTTGTTCCCACTCATCTCCCAATAATGCCTTCTTCGGATTGTCACCTTCCCCTAAAACATTCATCGGCTCCCTGCTACCTGTGGGCGACCCCCTGGTCCCCAGCTCACCTTTCCAGCCTTCTAGCCTACTTTTCTTTACATGAATATGTGCTTACAAATCCAATTTTCTTATCTCTAGCTTATATAAGCATTATTTCTTCTACAAATGTGTCCAATCATTTGTTAAAGAGTACTCATTGATGATCAGAATTAGGCTACTTAATCGATGCGTGCTAGGAATTTTAGGCAGCTTTATTCCCTACTTCGAAAGCCCTGTCCCTTCTTTTCTGTTAAATTAGACTTGAGCTTATTACTGCTAAAAGTGCATTTAAAGTTTGACCTGAACCCCATTTTAGACGGTTGACTATCTCAAGGTGGAGCCAGCCTCTCCCCCTTACTAAATAACCCCGCTCCCTATGTTGCAACATAGATGACTTCACAGTATTAATTGTTCATGAGTTGTTCACTTAGTTACGGGATTTCAAACCGGTAAAATATGGGGTGTATGGTTCTGGTTAATTTTGTATGCCAAAGTTGCAAGTTTAAGCCTTTGTTAACTTTCACAATTCCTTTGTTTGTCATGTTCTTACAGCACTTTCTTAAAATCCTTGATGTTTGTTTCATTTCTGTTAGTGAACTTGAATGTTTGAGGAAAGGTTAAACACACTTTAATGAGACTTAGGAAAGGACTCAGGTGAGTCCAGAGTAATTAGGGGTCCCCCAAATAAATAAGCTGTCACTAGCTTCATTCACGTGTAGCTTTCACTCTCCTTACCACACTCTGACTCATCTCTACAAGTCCAAGTGGAATACATGACTTATATTTATATTGACAAAAATTTCTAGTGAGCATAACAGCAGACACGAGTTAAATGGCTTAATTCTAATAATCAACCAGTACTCTTTCAGAAGCAATTGGGCACATAAAAAATAGGAAAATCAGATTTGTACATATTTTTCATTGAAGAGAGAGTAAAGTGGTATATGAGTGCTTTATAGAGTTTTCTTTTTTCTTTTTTTTAAGATTTTATTTATTTATTTGACATACACACACACAGAGTGAGCACAAGCAGGGGAAAAGGCAGAAGGAGAGGGAGAAGCAGGCCCCCCATGGAGCAGGGACACCTCCCCACCCACACCCCCAACAAAGGGCTCAATCCCAGGATCCTGGGATCATGGCCTAAACCAAAGGCAGACGCTTAACCAACGTAGCCACCCAGGTGCCCCTATGGAGTTTTTCTTCATTATTAAATCCTCCTTGGAGACTTTCATAGGTACTGTGCTCTGGAGAACGTAGCTGATTTATTCTTGCCCCCAAAGCTGCACCTTTCTCCTGAGCCTATGAAAGCCATGTGGGCGTTTCCCTTGTGAGCCCGAGGACAAGCTAACCCGGAATGCTAGATGTCGCATGCTCTCTCTGTAGCAAAGCACACGATCAGGCGATTCTGTGGCCGTGTTTTATGACTGTACTTGCGCTTTTTCTTTGAACGAAAGCTTCAAAGGGCGTAAGGAAGCTGTGATTTGAGCTTTAAGGCATTAGTAGCCGTTCTTCAGCAAAAAATGCATTGTTTTATTAGTTGAGGATAAAGCATGGTAAAGTACGTCTCTTCTTTTGTTTTATTTGACAGAGAGAGAGGGAAGGAGAGATGAAGGGAGAGACAGCAGATGGAGAGGCAGATTCCTGGCTAAGAAAGGAGCCTGACACGGGGCTTGATCCCTGGACCCCAGCATCATGATCTGAGCCCAAAGCAGACCCTTAACCGATGGAGCCACCCAGGTGCCCCAAAGTATTTAATTCTAATGAGGGTCTTGACTTACGTTTAATATTAGGGAATATTGAAGTCACTTTCTTAAAGTCACCAATTTGCACCCCCAAATGTAATAATTTATTCAGTCAATGATCATCAATAGATGCCAAACTATTAGATGAAAGATTATTAGTGAACAGAATATTTTCATGGTACCAGAGTCCCAGCCACAGAATAATTATGAAGTGCAAAGGGAAATGTACCTTTATTTTTTTAATTTATCTTAAGATTTTATTTATTTATTTAACAGAGAGAGATCACAAGTAGGCCGAGAGAGCGGAGGAAACAGGCTCCCTGCTGAGCAGAGAGCCTGATGTGGGCCTCGATCCCAAGACTCTGAGATCATGACCTGAGCTGAAGGCAGAGGCTTTAACCCACTGAGCCACCCATAATGGAGATATCTGGTGGGCATCACTTTATTATTTTTTAAAAAGATTTTAAGTAATCTCTGCACCCAACGTGAGGCTTGAATTTACAGCCCCGAGATCAAGAGTCACGTGTTCCACAGACTGAGCCTGCCAGACGCCCCTGGCGATCACTACTCTAACCAAGCGATCAAAATCAGCCTCACAAATTATATGACAGTCTGGTTATGTGCCTCCCCATTTAATGCAAAAAGCACACAAAAATCACCCACAAAATATTGCTTAGAATACTCAACCTGAGTCTAATCCACGTTGTAAACCTAACTTACAGGTCATAGGAAGTACAGGGGAGGGCAAAAGAGTTAAAAAAAAAATATCAAGAAGCCAATTAGACAACTCTAGGCAAATTCAGACTATGGAACATTCCACAAGATAATTGTGCCGGCTCATCAGAAGGTCAAGGTCACTGAGGAAAAAAGTGGGTGGGAGACTGGCTGGATTGAAAGAGACGGAAAAATACAGGACAAGTAAATACAGGGCAATAAAAGCTATAAAAACATTCTGGGGACAATTGAAGAAATTTGAATATGGATTGTGTAGAGATGCCATTATGGAATGATTACTAATTTTTCAGGTGTGATAACAATACTGGTAGTTATGTTAGGAGATTGTCTTTACTCTTAGAAGACTCATGCTGGGGGGCACCTGGGGGGCTCAGTCGTTAAGCCTGTGCCTTCGGCTCAGGTCATCATTCCAGTGTCCTGGGATCGAGCCCTGCATCGGGCTCCCTGCTCGGCGGGAAGCCTGCTTCTCCCTCTCTCACTCCCCCTGCTTGTGTTTCCTCTCTAGCTGTGTTTCTCTCTGTCCAATAAATAAATAAAATCTTAAAAAAAAAGATTTTACTTAATTGAGAGAGAGAGAGAATGAGCAGTGAAGAGGGGCAGAGAGACAGACAAAGAGAGAAAGAGAAAAGCAGACTCTCTGTTGAACAGAAGTGGGCCCTAATGCGGGGCTCGATCCTAGGACCTGGAGATCATGACCTGAGCTGCGGGCAGACGCTTAACCAACAGAGCCGTCCTGGGTTCCCTCCCTGCCCCCGCCCCTGCCAACACACACACTTTTTAAAGATTTTACTTGCTTGAGAGAGAGAGCAGGGGAGGCGTGGAGAGAGAGGGAGAGAGACCCAAAGTCCATTGTTTTCACTAGGGTTCCTTCTTGATGTTGTACAAACGTGCCCACCACTATCATACACAGAAGAGTTTCCCTGCCCTAAAAAAACCTTATGTGTTCCACCTACTCATCCCTCCTTGCCCCCTAAGTCCTGGCAACCACTGATCTTTTTAATCTCTCCATAGTTTTGCCTTTTTGCAGAATGTGAGGTCTTTGGCATCAAACAGCATATTGCATTTTCAGATTGCCTTCTTTCACTTCTTAATATACATTTGACATTCCTCCACATCTTATCACGGCTCGATAGCTCCTATTTTTTAGTGCTGATGTTGGGGAAGGTCATCAAAAAGACATGACTGGACGCCTGGGGGGCTCAGTGGGTTAAAGCCTCTGCCTTCGGCTCAGGTCATGATCTCAGGGTCCTGGGATCGAGGCCCACGTCGGGCTCTCTGCTCAGCAGGGAGCCTGCTTCCTCCTCTCTCTCTCTGCCTACTTGTGATCGCTCTCTCTGTCAAATGAATAAATAAAATATTTTTAAAAAAGACATGACTGCCAGCTGGCCAGTGAGCTGGAGGTGGGGAGTCAGAGGTTCCTCACCCCCTTCTCTGTCTTTGAAATGTGGGCTCCTCCTGCCTTTCTTGCTGTCAGAAGCTGCTCCAATGACATAGCGTTGAGGTGGTTACGTGGTCTTAAAAACACCGGCACAGTGTACATGACTGAACCCAGTTATATAACGACATAAACTTTTGCGCTGTGGTAGGGGGCGCTGTGGGGGTCCTTCTGTCTTGCGGCCACCCAAGGTAAGTCTTGTATATAAGTTTCCTCTCTTATTAAAACTGCCACCTGGCAACCTGGAGGGGCCTGCTTCTTCCTTTGTCCTCTCCCTGCCCTTTGACTACAGGGGCCAGTTTCAGATTATAGCTGGGAAGCTCCCAGGAGGGCTGCAAACTAACAGTTGAATAAACTCCCATAGATTGGATGTACCACACATTACTGGTTCCTTCACGTACTAGAGGATATCTTGGTTGGTCCCAAGTTTGGGCTATTATAAATAAAGCTGATACAAACATCCGGATGTGGATTTTTGTGTGGACATAAATTTGCAGCTCATTTGGGTAAATACTAAGGAGCAGGATTGTTGAGCCATATGGTCAGAGTATGTTTAGTTTTGTAATAAACTGCCAGCATGTCTTCTAAAATGGCCATACCTTTGCACTCCCACCAGCAATGAAGGCGAGATTTCCTGTTGCCCCACATCTGTGCCAGCATTTGGTATTGCCAGGGTTTTGGACTGGGGCCATTCTAATCAGTGTTTAGTGGTACTCTGTTGTTTTAATTTGTAATTCCTTAATGACATATGATGAGCATCTTTTCATATGCTTATTTGCCATCTCTGCATATTCTTTTTTGAAAGATTTTATTTATTTATTTCTGATAGAGAACAGGAGGAGGGGCAGGGGAGAGGGAGAGAACTCAAAGCTACTCCACACTAAGCACAGAGAGCCTGATGGAGGCCTGACCTGAGCCAAAACCAAGAGTCAGATGCTTCCCTGACTAAGCCACCCAGGCGCCTGTATACCGTATTCTTTTTAAGTAGGTTGGATTAATTCCAGTTGGCATTATTATTACTCCTAGTAGATCCAAAGCTGAAAAAGGAACTATTTTTAAAATATTATTTTTTCATAGGTTGCTGTAAGTGGTGTTATCTGGGCTCATAAACAGAGGCTTATGGTTTAAGCATTTTGTTTTGACTTGTTTCCTTTTGTTTTATTTTCCCTGGGGGACAGTAGATCCGGATGGTATAAACAAACCCTGTTCCTGCTCTTTTCCTGGCATGAGGTAAGGCTGTTAGTGGTGAAGGATTCTACAGTAGAAGGCAGTCATGACCAGAGGCCACTTTGGGGTGATGTCTTAGGCACTTAAATTTCCTAAAATCGGTAGCAAGTACAGTTGATTATGAAAATCAACTAAAAGCTGATGAAATAGGGATGTCTGGGTGGCTCAGTTGGTAAAGTGTCTCACTCTTGATTTTGGCTCAGGTCATGATCTCGGGGTTGTGAGATCGAGCCCCACATCGGGCTCGACACTGTGCATGGAGCCTGCTTAAGATTCTCTCCTTCCCTCTGCCCCCTCCCCCTCTAAAGAAAAAACAACCCTTAGGAAGTAGAGTTAATTACAGATTTCTCAAACCATTATTCAAAGCTGAGTTTTTCAACATGGTTACAGGGAACTACTGGGAGGAGATACTGTGTTTGCATCTGTTTGTGTTATTAACCAATCCAATTAATGGGGCGCCTGGGTTAAGCCTCTGCCTTCGGCTCAGGTCATGATCTCAGGGTCCTGGGATCGAGGCCCGCATCAGGCTCTCTGCTCAGCGAGGAGCCTGCTTCCTCTTCTCTATCTCTGCCTGCCTCTCTGCCTACTTGTGACCTCTCTCGCTGTCAAATAAATAAATAAAATCTTAAAAAAAAAAAAAGCAATTCGGGGCGCCTGGGTGGCTCAGTTGGTTAAGAGACTGCCTTCGGCTCAGGTCATGATCCCGGAGACCCGGGATCGAGTCCCCCATCGGGCTCCCTGCTCTGCGGGAAGCCTGCTTCTCCCTCTCTCCCTCCCCCTGCTTGTGTTCCCTCTCTGGCTGTGTTTCTCTCTGTCAAATAAATAAATAAAATCTTTTAAAAAATCCAATTAATAACATTACATAGCTTCTATGCCCTCTTACTCCATAAAAGGATTGATAATATTATTTTTTGTTTTTTGTTTCAAAGGTTTTGTTTATTTATCAGAGAGAAAGCACAAGCTGGGGGCACAGAGGGAAAGAGAGAAGAAGGCTCCTTTCGGGGCTCGACCCCAGGACACGAGGATTGTTGTCTGAGCCAAAGGCAGACACTTAACTGCCTGAGCCACCCAAGCATCCCAAACAGTTTGAAAATATTGTTAAGAGTAATTAATTCAGTGATTATGAGGATAAATATCTAAAGTAATTCATATATAAGCAAGTACATACTTATTTTTGAAAATTTCAGAATTGACAACTTCATTAAAAGGGCAGGAGGAATAAAGATTACTGAAGTATAATCAAATGTAATACTTTTCATTAGCCCAAATACTCAGATTATTGATTAATGCAGGTTTGAAATAGTAATCATCTGTCCTGCATTACTAAATGTAAGCCCAGGGACAAGACTCATTATAGAGTATGGGGAACAACTAATTTTTTAAAAAAAATTGAATTGATTTATTTTTTATTTTTTTTAAAGATTTTATTTATTTATTTGACAGAGAGAGAGAGAGAAAGAGACAGAGAGAGAGAGAGAAAGCGAGCACAATCAGGCGGAACAGCAGAAAGAGGGAGAGGGAGAAGCAGGCTCTCTGCTGAGAAAGGAGCCCGATGTGGGACCCTATTCCCGGACCCTGGGGTCATGACCTGAGCCAAAGGCAGATGCTTAACCACCTAAGCCATGTAGGTGCCCCAACCAATTATTATTATTATTTTAATGTCTTTTTTTTTTAAAAAAAGATTGTATTTGTTTGACAGAGAAAACACAGCCAGAGAGGGAACACAAGCAGGGGGAGTGAGAGAGGGAGAAGCAGGCTTCCCGCCGAGCAGGGAGCCCGATGTGGGGCTTGATCCCGGGAATCCAAGATCATGACCTGAGCCGAAGGCAGAGTCCTAAGCACTGAGCCACCCAGGCACCCCTATTATTTTTTTAAATAGTTATCTAAGTAATATCTACATCCGACATGGGGCTTGAACTCACAACCCTGAGAGGAAGGTCACATGTCCTTCTGACTGAGCCAGATAGGCACCCCAAGTTTGGTCCAATGAGATTAATAGGAGTAAAAGCTAGCTTAAGCCAGCTGATAGTAATGTTCATATCCTCAAACAAATAAATGGTACTCCAGTGAATTTTCACTCTATTTGAATTATTGAATAAATAATACAGAAGTTCAACCATGAAAGATTATAAGAGTTTTTCCTCCTATAAACGTTCGTATGCTTGAATTAGGGCTGTTGTTAATATTGCCTTTGGAAAAGTCATTTATGATTCTAAGTCTTGTTATAAATATAGCAAACCTAAAGGCAACAGAAAAAACGGATAATTATTCTGCTTCCAGGAAGATGGTATAGATATGCTTTTCCTTATTCCTCCTGCTACGCACACTGGAAACCCTGAATATTATATATAAAACAAACTTAAGAAGACTCTGAAAGGTGGAGAGAAGACGGACTGGCTGGGGCTCTGAGGCCCGGGAAACTACAGGTGGTATGTTTCCTGGGCTGTCTTGGTGCCTCATGCACCCACACGTGGAGGTAAAGCAGTGAGCCACCTAGCAGTGCCGATGGCTTACAGACACACACACATACACACACACACAAAGCCCTCAAGAAAAGCTCGCTTTCTGTGGCCAGAAGTTCAAGGAAGGGGCAGCCTAGCAAAACAGAAAACCTGTAGACAATAACTCTATCCTCTCCAAAGACTGCAGGAAAAACTGGATCATCTGGAACGGCTCAGAATGGCTGAGCAGGGGGCCTCGACCTCCCCTCTTTCCCAGCTGGAACGAGGTGTTCTCACTGCGCCTCCCTCCTGGAGCCTCCCGAAGAACAAGGACTTTTTCCAGCCCTCAGTGATAAAAGGTCGCTCCCTCCAACCCCCGACTGGGTGTCAGTGGAGACCACATGGGGAGCCGATCTCCCACAGGGTCCTGCAGTGACAAGGAGCCCCACTCTCCCCTGTCTACATTGGCCCAGTGGGAAAAATTTGTAACCGTGTGTGACGATGAATGTTAACTAGAGTTGACCCTTGAACTAGACGAGGTTACGGATGCTTACCCCCACGTAGGCAAAAATCCATGTATAACCCTTGACTCCTCAAAAACTTAACAGCCTACTCTTGACCAGAAGCCTTTCCAATAACATAGCCAATTAACATACATTCTGTATGTCATAGGTATTACATAGTGTATTCTTATAGTAAGTTAGAAAAGTTGGTAGAGTAAAAAGGAAGCTAGAAAAAAGAAACTGTTATTAAAAAAATCATAAGAGGGGCGCCTGGGTGGCTCAGTTGGTTAAGTGACTGCCTTCAGCTCAGGTTATGATCCTGGAGTCCCGGGATCGAGTCCCGCATCGGGCTGCCTGCAGGGCAGGAAGCCTGTTTCTCCCTCTCTCACTCCCCCTGCTTGTGTTCCCTCTCTGGCTGTGTTTCTCTCTGTCAAATAAATAAATAAAATCTTGAAAAAAATAAAAGAAATTATTGTTAATTTTGTTATATGTGTTATAGTGATATTGTGATTATATTTTTAAGGCTTTATCTAGATAGATACATTCTGACATATTTATGGATAAAATCAAATGATATTTTGGAGTTGCTTTAAGATATTCCAGATTTCTGGGGCACCTGGGTGGCTCAGTAGTTAAGCATCTGCCTTTGGCTCAGGTCATGATCCCGGAGACCCGGGATCGAGTCCCACATCGGGCTCCCTGCTCGGCGGGAAGCCTGCTTCTCCCTCTCTCACTCCCCCTACTTGTGTTCCCTCTCTGGCTGTGTTTCTCTCTGTCAAATAAATAAATAAAATCCTTTAAAAAATAAAAAAATGAAATAATTCAGATTTTTAATTTTGCTAATTTATTTTTTAAAGATTTATTAATTAATTTATTTGACAGAGAGAGAGAGCGCGCGCCCAAGAGCAGGGGTGGGGAGGGATGGGAAGAGGGACTAGCGGACTCCACGCCAAAGGTAGAGCACCATGTAGGGCTCAGTCTCAGGACCATGAGATCATGACTTGAGCTTAAAAATGAAGAGTTGGATGCTCTACCAACTGAACCACTCAGGTGTCCCAGGCTTTGTTTATTTTTTAAATTTTATTTATTTATTTATTTATTTTTGGAAGGAGAAGGGTGGGAGCAGATGAATGAAGAATGGCCAGGTGTTGATAGTTTCATTTTCGCTGCCTTTGTGTATGGCTAAAAATTACCTTAAAATGCTTTTGTTGTTGTTTGTTACAAAAAAACAAAACAAAACAAAAATTGGCTGAGCGGGAAACCTGGACTTCTACGCCCTCCTGATGGTAATGAGGCAGCACCCCCAACACACACTAAGCTCCTCTGTGGGAATCGTGTCTGAAGCAGGGAGCTGAAATACAAGGTTAAAAAGCTCCAGAGCCTCATAACGCCCCATGTGCCCAGGTTTCGGTAAAAAAATCACTCATCATATCAAGTGTCTGGAAGATTCCAAAGTGAATGAAAAAAGACAATCAAGAAATGCCAAGACTGGGGGCGCCTGGGTGGCTCAGTCACTTAAGCGGCTGCGTTCTGCTTATCTGCTCTGGTCATGACCCTGGGGTCCTGGGATCCAGCCCTGCGTCGGGCTCTCTGCTCAGCCCGAAGCCTGCTTTTCCCTCTCCCTCTGTCTGCCGCTCTGTCCTCTTGGGCTCTCTCTCTGTCAAACAAATAAAATCTTAAAAAAAAAAAGATAAAGATAAAAGAAATGCCAAGACTGGGATGACAGAAATGGCGGATCTGTCCAAGCTTTTAAAGCACCTTCAGTGAGCCGGGAAGAAACACAACCGCCACAAGTGAGAGCTGCCGAGAGTCTTAGCCATTCCTAGTAGAAAGTGGTGGAGTCCATATGGAAATGGAAGCTCATCTGTTTATGAGCAGTTGTTAATCTGGAGGAAGAGAAAGGATGGGCGGGACTCAGGCTTAGCGCAAGAGCTAATTTACGTAAATCAGAGAGGCTCCCTGACACGGCAAAATAAAGATCATCAGTTCGCAGTAAACATGGCTAAGGGCATCCTCCCTATGGTTGGGAGAAAAATTTCTAGCGCTGAAAAATAGTTAAAGGGCCACCTGGGTGGCTCAGTCATTCGGCACCTGCTTTCCGGTCGGGTGGTGGTCCGGGGGTCCCAGATGGAGCCCCACATCGGACCCCCTGTTCAGCATGAAGCCTGCTTCTCCCTCTCCCACCTCCCTTTTAAAAAAATAGTTCAGATTTTGAATAGACCCAATGTCGCAGGTGTCACGTGTTCTGATTAGACAGCCTCCCCTCCCCCCACAGCACCGTGCCCTGACAGTAACAGAAAAATTACAGATACTAAGGTAGATGTTGCTAGGTGGATGTGTAAAGGAGGTAGGGCCCCTAAAAACAATCACAAAGGTAACATAAAAACTCCCTATAGGTGGTTGGTCAATTTATAGTTGGTTGAGTTCCTAGGGGTGAGGGAGCTCTCTGCCCCGGGCTGTTTTCCACCGCCCTCCACAAAGACGTCAACCCAGTCTGCCTGGTTACCGGTCACTGTCCTCACTGTGTTGCACCTGCCGCTGCTGCCCACGGCCCTTCTATGGGCTTTGGTTTATAAAGCCAAGGTCACATCTGCTAATGGTGTCCCCTTTTCCCTTGCTGGTCCTCGCAGCCTCTCCCAGGTATTTCCCATACTCTCCAAGAGGGCTAAGGCACGTGAGGACTGGAGACGCCCGTCACCGTGGCCACATATGCCTGCTGTGGTACCAGGCTTGCTGACAACGGGCAGGTCACGTGGGACATAGTCTGTGTCTTCTCTGTTCTGGGAGTGTTAAAACATCTCCAATCCTAACCACAACGCCTAAGTAATAGCCATTGATCAACATGATAACCAGCAGAATGTCAGAATGTCACCTAGCAGAACTCCGTCTGAGGTCGCTTGCACTGGGCTGGAATGCTGTGGGAGGCTGAGTCAGATCCCAGGACAGATCTAAGCGACACAGTACTGGTGGGAACCCGAAGTCTTGTAAGGGCAAGTGAGTACAGTGAGGGACTGGTGTTCAGGTCATTAAAATAAGAATAAATCGCCCTCGAGTGCCTGGGTGGCTCTGTTGGTTAAGCAACTGCTTTCGGTTTCGGTCACGTTCCTACAGTCACAGGATCGAGTCCCACATTGGGCTTTCTGCTCAGTGGGGGTCTGCTTCTCCCTGTGACCTCTCCCCTCTCATGCCCTCTTTCTTTCATTCCCTCTCTCTTTCAAATAAATATATAAATTCTTTTAAAAAGGATAAATGGCCCTGTTTCTGTGATACATAATTTTCAGAACATTGGCACATAATATTTGAGCTTTTAGAATAGCATGTGGTCTAGAATTTTGTTTGTATTGGAAAAAATATAGAGAAACTGGGCTGAATTCAATGTAGGACTTATTGTAGGAATTATTGAACATATCTTGCTTTATTAGCAGTTAGCAGTGAGGATACTCTGATCTGACTTTAAGGCTATATTGTCTTACATAAATTCCAAAATAGGTTTCATATTATTGTGGGGGTAACTACTTCTAGCAGCCAGGTTTTGGTTCCACGGATGATATAGGAACACTTTTCATTAAATAACATTAATGGTTTTATTCGACAGGTTGGTCGTGCTTTGAGGTCATCCAAACAAGATGTGAAAATCCAGGCCCGTACATTTGTCAAAAGGCCAGGGTAATTTTATGATTACTTAAATTCTCTTTTCTTTGTTTTTTTTTAAGATCTTATTTATTTATTTGACAGAGAGCAAGAGCCCGATGCCGGGCTCAACCCCAGGACCCTGGGATCATGACCTGAGAACTTAACCAACTGAGTCACCAGGTGCCCCTAGCCTGGTAGTTTTCCAGTCTGACCTCTACTCAACACAAGGTGGTTAATCATCGTATTGGGAGAAGAAGACGGTAAAACAGTCCATTCTGGGTTTCCCTTCTGGAAAGAAGGGACGATACATGCTGCTCCCACAGTGGGGCTGTTGGACGTGTGACCGGACACTTAAGATGCTACAAATGATGTTTTGGACAGCAGACCTCATGTAAGTGTGCCGAGTCCCTTTGGCTTCTATTATTTATTTATTTTTAAGATCTTATTTTTTTTTTTAAGATTTTATTTTATTTATTTGTCAGAGAGAGAGCGCGAGAGAGCGAGAGAGAGCACAAGCAGGGGGAGAAGCAGAGGGAGAGGCAGGGTACCTGCTGAGCAGCCTGATGTGGGACTTGATCCCAGGACCCTGAGGTCACGACCCAAGCCCAAGGCAGACACTTAACCAAGTGAGCCACCCAGGGGGCCCCTAAGATTTTATTTCAAAGTAATCTCTATACCCAGTGCGAGGCTCGAACTCCCAGCTCCGAGACTGAGAACCACATGCTCCAGTGACCGCGCCCGCCGGGTGTCCCCCCTTTCGCGCCTTTTAATTTTCTTTACTGTACGACTAAGTTGGAATAGTAATTATTCAAAAAAGGAATTTACAGTGAATTGTATATATTAAATTGTCACCTAGGAATGGATTATCCAGCCACACAGGCTGCTCTGTCTAACCTGGCCAGGGATTGGAAGACAGTGAGGACTATTTCCTAAACGGTAGTAGGCTGGACTGCACATCAGCTTTTCCCCTGGGCTCTATTTTATACCCTACAGAGGGAGGACTTCTGTTGCATTCAAGAGACTGATCTGACAGTGTATTGTTGCCAAAATGATTTATTTCCAGTGTTCCATGATGATAATAATATTATATTTACTTAGTACTTTAAAACATAGTTTGTATTTATTTCTCATTTCATCCTCATGCCAACCAAGTGGGACAGTTATGACCCCCCAGCTTCGTCAGGTCAGAGCAGCTGACCTCACAACAGAACCAGGCCTGACCCAGCTCCGCTGTGCAGGAGGCCCAGCGGTGATGCAGCGTCCTGAACCTGTAGGCCAGGGCGGCGAAGTCGGGGAGAGACCGCTGACGGAACACGCCCATGCTGGAAAAGCAAGACGAACTCATTTGTTGCTTTGTTTTAAGATTTTATTTATTTATTTATTATTTGAGAACTGAGGTTTGTTTTTTTTTTTAAGATTTTATTTATTTGGAGAGCGCACATGCAGGGGGAGTAGCACACAGAGGGAGAAGCAGGCTCCCTGATAAGCAAGAAGTCCATGTGGGACTCAATCCCAAGACCCAAGGATCATGACCTGAGTGGAAGGCAGACAGTTAACCGACTGAGCCACCCAAGTGCCCCTATTTATTTTATTTTTTATTTTTTAAAAGATTTTATTTATTTATTTGACAGAGAGAAACTCAGCCAGAGAGGGAACACAAGCAGGGGGAGTGAGAGAGGGAGAAGCAGGCCTCCTGCCGAGCAGGGAGCCCGACGCGGGGCTCGATCCCAGGACCCTGAGATCATGACCTGAGCCGAAGGCAGAGGCTTTAACCCACTGAGCCACCCAGGCACCCTACTGTTTTACACTCTTACCAATATGTACAAGGGTTTCAATTTCTCCACAACCTCACCAATACTTGTCATTTCCTTTTTTTTTTTCTTCGATATAGCCACCCTGATGGATGGGAGGTGATAGCTCATCGTGGTTTTGTTTGCGTTTCCCTAAGAGTGATGTTGACCACTCTCTTAGTACCTATTGGTCATTTGTATGTTTTCTTTGGGAAAAATGTCTGTTCAGGTCCTTTGCCTATTTTTTAATAAGGATTTTTAAGTGATCTCTACTCTCAATGTGGGCCTTGGCCTTCCAATCCCAAGATTGAGAGTCGTGTGTCCCACTGACTGAGCCAGCCAGGTGCCCCCTTTGCCTGTTTTTCAGCTGCATTATTTGGGGGTTTTGCCACTGAGTTGTATATGACCCACTTTCACTTAATTTTTGTGTGTGATATAATTTAAGGGTCCAATTTCATTCTTTTGTGTGTGGATATCTGGTTTTTCCAAGACCATTTGTTGAAAAGACTGTCTGTTCTCTAGCATAGGTTTTTAAAACAGTTAAGACCTGGGTTTAGATACTGACTCCAGCAATATATAGGAAATCCTCAGAAAAATCTCCTACAAATGAACTTGCCCTCTGAAAGGAAGTCAGTGGGATACATGGGCAGTGGTTGGTCTGTTTTCCTAAGGCAGCGCACCAAGGCCTCTGTGCATTTGCTCGGGGTGGGAGATCAAAGGACCTTGGGAAAGCCATTGGCCTAAAGGGGCTACCCCCCCGTTAGCCCCCCCAAAGAAGTGAAAGCATTGTGACCGATGACACCACCGGGCAGAGAAGCCGTTGGGTGGCGGACAATCCCACGGGCTGGCAGAGAGCAGTGTGGGCTTTAACTGGATACCACTTAGTAAGCACTGGTGAAAAATAAAGGAGTGAGACCCTGTCTCCAGGATCCCACAATTTTATCTTATTGCAGCTGCAAGAGAATTGAAGACTCAGGCTGAAACGGGAAAGGCATCTCGTAGTTTACCCGACACAAGACTCCTCATCTGGAAAATGCCAGAAAGCATAAACATTTCGGAAAGCAGTTTGGCAATAACTATTACAACATTTATATCTGCATACTTTTTGAACTCGAAATTCCACATTTAGGGACTTCTATGAAATGTTTGATGTGTGTGCAAAGATGCACGTTCAAGGATTTCTTTAAAAAGATTTTTATTGGGCACCTGGGTGGCTCAGTCATTGAGTCTCTGCCTTCAGCTCAGGTCATGATCCCAAAGTCCTGGGATCAAGGCCCGCGTCCGGCTCTCTGCTCAGCAGGGAGCCTGCTTCCTCCTCTCTGCCTGCCTCTCTGCCTACTTGTGATCCTTCTCTCTCTCTGTCAAATAAATAAATAAAATCTTTAAAAAAATAAAATAAAATAGGGGGCGCCTGGGTGGCTCAGTTGGTTGGGCGACTGCCTTCAGCTCAGGTCATGATCCCAGAGACCCGGGATTGAGCCCCACATCGGGCTCCCTGCTGGGCGGGAGGCCTGCTTCTCCCTCTCTCACTCCCCCTGCTTGTGTTCCCTCTCTCGCTGTGTTTCTCTCTGTCAAATAAATAAATAAAATCTTTAAATAAATAAATAAATAGATAGATAGATAGACAGATAAATAAATAAAATAAAAAATGCATTTAAATAGGAAAACTGTGTTCCATGAAACTTACATATGCGGATCGAATTTATAAATTTATATGAAGCCCCTTGCCCAGATCAGCCACAGGTCGACACTTACCAAATCCCAGCCCAACAATATCAGGAAACATCTAGGCGCAAGAGATACAAGAGATACTTCTTGATCCTATTGCAGAAAACCACAGCATCCTAGTGAGAAGAGCCAGTTTTCCCAGTGGTTTTTCTGCCCTCAGACTGTTCCTACCGCAATTTCAAGTTTCCTGCCTAAGGAAGATGAACTGGTCGTTTAGCGTGTTGATACCATCCTTTGTCTGGGTGCTCATTGTCCCCAGACCCGGGAGACTCTGATCTCTATCTTACTGCTTCTTCCACAGATGTCTTTGGTCTCCCCACCCTGGCCATAATATGATCGGCCTCTGTTTTTAAGAGGCCCAGCTATCCTCTCCAAACATGAGTCACAGAACAGATAAGTGAAGTGTACAGACTGCTTTTAGGCCTGCAGCTGGAACCGCGGAAAGCTGAGTGTGGTAGAAGGACCCATAGCCA
>PITA01028117.1:0-19877 GCA_004023965.1 Spilogale gracilis
TCCTTCCTCCTTCCCTCCCTCCCTCCCTCCCTCCTTCCCTCCTTTCCTTCCTTCACCAAATGTAATAAACATCACTATGTTTTCAGCTTCTCACAACAGCAACAGTTTTCTCAGTGTTTGCTGCCTGACTGTCAGTGGCACACATTTAATGTGGCTTTTTTTTTTTTTTGATATCATCGTCTCACACTGGGTATCAATATTTGTGTTTAGTCAAGATGGACAAAGTTGTGAATTATTAACAAACCTCAATGACATGACACACTGAGTCCTGCCAGGGCTGTTCTCAGAAGGGCTGCTCCCCCCTGGGAGTTCATGGAAGTTTCCTCCATGTCCCCACATTATCTACCAGCTTTCTTAGTTTTGCCAGTCTAGTAGGTGTGAAATGGTTGCTTATTGTTTTAATTTCTTTTCCTCTAATAACTGATGAATTTGTACATCTCTTCAAAAACTTGTGGCCTTTTGGGTTTCCTTTTTTTTGTAAATTGTTTGTTTCTTGTCCATTTTTTTTTTCTATTGGCATTCTTCCTTGATTTATTATTGTTGATTTTTAGGGGTTCTTAATATATTCTATTAGTCCCGAATTGGTTTTACACACATATGCTTTTCCTTCCATTTATCATCTGTTTGCTCACTGTGTTAGTGATATACTTTTAAAATTTTGTCATAGTCAAATTATTTATTAGTATAATACTTATTTTGCTTTGTACTTCTAAGATCTTATTTAATACCTTTCCCCCACTTTTAGGTCACAAAGATATTCTATATTTTCTTCTATCAATTTTGTAGACATTGCTATTTTATTTTTATCTAAAGTTAGTGAGCCAGTTTTGCCAAAATTAGGATCCTATCTTAGACCTGTTTATATCCCTTGCATAATGTAGAACAGTGTGCATCCAGGAAATGTCTTTTGGTTCATTGAATTAAAAAATATTGTATTTCTAAATTGCTATCTCAGTTGAGGTTGTTTTGGAGTTACTTATATTATGTTCTCTCATTTAAATGTGATTGATCCCCAGAAATTATTGTAAGCTTTAGAGCACTTTTAAAATGGTGGCCCTTGATAACTAAGTTTAATAGTTAGCACTTTAATAGAGCTTAAATGGAAGGTTCTTGCTTTGTGTTAAAATACAGCCGTAGTAGTAGAGGAGAAAGATGTTGAGAGGAGCCCAGGAATCCAGCAAGGCTGGGATACAGCTGTCTATGTTGTAGGCACCCGTCTTACTAGTTAGGATGGGAGACAAAAATCCCAATATTTTGGCTTTTATCAACTACATGAATTCGCATAAGGAAATGCACATATCTCTATTACCTAAGTTCTTGGAGCCCTTCCTTTCCTTTCACTTATCTTTTACCAACTCTCCATTCATTTTTCCATATTTCCTTCCCATTCCATACAAATCTTTTCCAAACCTCACTACTCAGAGACAGTAGACTGATTTTGCCTCCTACCTTATTGAAATGTTAAGGTCATTCAGAACAACCCTTTCTCACCTCAACATTTCTGTGTATCCTTCCCTTATCTTGGAGGCACACGTACCTCTCCTCCTTTATAAGGCTTAACTTTCCACCAATGTGTTGACTTCATCTCCTTTTTATGATTTCGCTTTGTCAGTTATCCTCTCTCTTTTCTATGTCAAATCTCCCCATAACATAAGAAAACCTCACTTTGGAACTACTTCTATGTGGTAATTACACAAATTGGCTTACTTAACATCTACTCCAAACTTCTTGGTCTGTAGAGTCATATATAAAAATGTATAAAACCTGTATTTTCCAGAGAACCTTGAAGACAGAATTCTGGGTGTGATTTTTGGCTTAGTCAGTCAGTTAGAGGTACCTTTATGAGATTTGGAAAATGGAAGTAAAATGAAATATCATGAAGCCAGACTCACATTTCTGTTTCTTCCATGACAAACTATAGTCATGAAAGAGTTCAATTTTTCTATAGTGGGGACCTCAGTGTCCTGTGTCTGGTTTTGCAGGGGTCAAACAGCAGAGGATGAACATTTCTATCAGAGTGGATTGTGGCAGAGATGGTATCCTCTGCTTCCAGTAGCTACAGTCTGGTCCACTTTTATTTAGAGGCTTCCTGATTGTATAGTGTCTCGGTCATGGCAGGCACAGCAGCTTCCCTGGTGGCCCAGCTTTATGACACAGCTTTGGGAGTCATTCATGGAAGCTTAGCCTTGATCTGTCATTTCAAAGTTCTCTCTTTTTTGGCAGACCATTTTATAATTCGTCATAAAAATGTCCTTTCTACTTAAATTGGCTAGAAGATTTGGACCTAGTTTTCAGAGGCTACCATATGATAGGCTAACATCCCCTGAATGTGGGTAGTCATGGCACTATATAGCCCACTTCTGGATGGTGTTGAATAGTGTAAAGGAAGAAGATGGTAAGGGCTGAACATTGACTACTATGCATGGCTGCACTTGGCCTGGTAGAAGAGACGTCCTGATTCATTGGCAAAGGCTAATGGTTTGGCTGGATTCTCAAGCACTTGAAAGGAGCATGACTAGGACATCTGAGGAAGAGATATGCAGATAGACCTCTGCAAAGGGAAGAGCATGAATCTATTTATGTCCTATATGAATGTTCACCAGAGAGTGATCTCAGTAAGGATGATCAAAATAATTAGGTGGACAATATGGATAGCTCTGTAGAATTCAATCTGTTTCTTTCCTTAGCTACCTTTGTCCTTATTCAATGAGCTCGTGGATAAAGTGACTAAAGCAGCAGGGCTGGAGAGGTTATGTGTGGTCTCAGCAACATGGAATTTCTTGCAACACAAGAAATGGGGAATCAGCTATGCTGTAACCTGCGGTGGTGGAGACCAACACCTAGTCTTCAATATGGTATCATTCCCCAGGTGACCGCCACTGCTGTTGGCAGATTGATTACCCTGGACCACCTCTATTGAGAAGGAGCAGCACTTGTTCTCTCTAGAATGTACCTTCTCTGGATACTGATTTGGCTTTCCTGCTTCTGCCAAATTCGCCACCTGGGAACTTTAAAAATGCTTTATTCATCATCATGGCATTCCAAGAAACATTACTTCTGAGCAATGGACTCATAGCTTTCAATTCACTGATCTTACCAAGTTCCCTAACACACTAAAGCCCACCGGGCCAGACAGAATGGTGAAATGGCCTTGAGAAGACTCAAGGTGCCAGCTAGGTGGGAACACCTTCAGTGGCTGAGGAAGCGTCCTCAGAATGGTACATACACTCTAGTTCAGCAATTAGTGCATGGTGTTTTCTTGCTCACTGGCAGGATTCATGTGCCCAGGAAATCAAGGAGTGAAAATGAGAGTATTTTCTTTCACCATTAACCCTAGAATTATCTTAGCAAAGTTCCCCCCCCACCATTTCTGTCACTTGGAGTTATGCAGGAGACTTAGTTTCCAAAGAAGGATATTTTCCATGTTATCCAGGTTCAATGGTTCCATTAAACTGGAAGTTAAAGGAGCTGCCTGGTCACTGGGGCTCTTCATACCAGTGAATCAATAAGTAATGGTAGGGACATTACTGTGCTGGCTGAGAGTTGCTACTGAACAATGGGAGTCAGGAGGAAAATGTCTGGATTTCAAGGGGTCTCTGGGGAGCTTCTTTGTACTCTGAGGTTCAGTGATTAAAGTCAGTAGACAGATATGCCTATTCAATTCAGGCAGTACTCTAATAGCCCAGAAACTTGAGGAATGAAGCTTTGGGTCACCCCATCAGGGAAGAAAGTATAACCAGCTAGAACACCTGCTGAGGACAAAGGGAATATGGAATGGGTGATGGAAGAAGGAAGTGACAAATACCAGCTAAGTCCATATGGCTAGTTGCAGTAAAGGGACTTTGTATCTTTTTAGGGGAGAGAGGGTTAGTGTTTTATATTGGACAAGGGTTACATGAGGTTGGGTAGAGGCATGACTTTGAGATTATTTTTATTTGTAAGTTAAGTATAGTTAAAAGAGGTATATGGACAAGGGGATGACTGTGGTGGCTTTGCCATGTGTCAGTTAGGCTGAAACAGTTTCCCAGGATTCATTTCCTCTGTGGTTCTGGGTTAAGATGAGCTTAGGGTTGACTACAAAAGAAATATGTATGAATTTCTTCTTTCTTCTTCATGAATTTCTTCATACAAGTAGGCCTTGTACTCTGATATTGGTTGGGAGGTGGGGGGTCCAAGGCACCTGCTGCTCCTGCACAGAGAGACTCGATCAGCAGAGACTTGATGCTGGTTTACCTTGTTGACACAGGGCAGACACTGGGCCCACATTCCCCCAGCTCCTGTCAGATCTCCTCTTTAGTTTCTCAGAATCACAGGTCAGAAGTGTGCAGAGCTTCATGGCAAAGGGCACCCATTCCTTCTGTACATCACAAGTGTCACTGAGGTTGGAGGTGGTGAGAGGCAGATACAGGTTCTAGTGTGTCTTCATAGGTTTCCCTACTTCATACGCATCTTTTGTTTGCCTGCTGGTTCTCAGACCTACACCAGCTTAGGCCTGCACCAGACACACAGAGGCAATAGTCTTCCATTGGATTCTTTACCAGTTCTATAGTTGCATAAGGGCAGTCCATTTAATAAATCCTTTATTCCATATTGCTCATAGTGGTATTGCTTCTCTGTTAAACCTTGAAAATACAAATGACTTCTGTTTTTTTTGTTTTGGTTTGGTTTTGGCTTTTTTTTTTTTTTTAAACTGAACCCTGACCAATATAACTTGCAAGGTAATGGCCCATCTTTCTACTTTAGCAGGCAGATGTTAAGTGAATGAATTCACTTAACTTAAAAGTTCAATTTATGTTCTTTCTTGATCACAAAGCACATGTTTTCTAACCTCTTATCACTCACATATGCATCCAGCTAGTGTTCGCCAGACATTATGTGAATGTAGCAACGGATAATCTTGGTTCCTGATCTCAAGAGCTTATGAAGAAAAAGACATGTAAATGTTAAGTTTGATTTTTATTACCACAGATCCACTAAACTGCTCTTCAAAGACCTCTGAAGATTGACCACTGAAGACACTCTAATTGTCAAATCTAGCTGCTGTTTGCTTAACCTCATCCCACTTATCTCCCAAAGCAATGGGGATTGGGCTTTGCTAATTGTTTCCTAGAAAGTGAGATCTAAAAGAGCAGGGCTCTTGTTTGACTTGTTTTCTCTAACCCCAACACACAAAAAAGTATGTGGCATGAGGAGGTGTTAACAAATATTTGCTGAATAAATGAATATATTTGCTTCTTTTAAGGATTTGCTCTTTCATTAGTCTCTGAGATATTGTCATCTCTGTATTTCTTCTACTAATTCTCCCTTGCCCTTTTTCATTGGTCTCTCCTCTGTAAATATAGGCCTTCCTTAATGTCCTCAATTCTCTGCTTGCCTCCTCCCTCTAGATTATATTTATTTATTAAACAAATATTTAATGGGTACTTAATATGCATCAGAAATTATGCCACTTTTGGCTCAACAGTGAGTGAGTCAAGTCTGCTTCTTTGATTTCATCCAGTTGATGTCAAATACCATTGTTATGAAGAAGACTTCAAATATTTAAACTACTTGATCTTTTTTTATAGATGCGCTCAGCTCAAATTTAGTATTTCCATAACAGAATTTGCTGTCATTCAACAAAATATTCTTACTTGTGGGCACCATTATCCTTCTGTTCACCACTTATCTTTCATAGCCTGCCAACTGTTCACTCTTGTTGCTTCTTTCTCATATCCATCCCATTCATTGCTGCTGACCTAGTTTATAGTTTAGCCCTTGTCAGTTCTCACCCACGAGTACTGTCAGTGATCCAACTCTGTCCCCTTGGAAGGTTTTCATGCCCTCCTTCTCACTGCTGCAGGGATAATCTGCCAGAAGAGCTTTCAGTAGTTCCATGTGTTTTGAGCATAACATCTCAGGCTCTATATCTTCTGTGCCTAACTCTCTTGACCCACATTTATCCATTTATTTTTACTATTTTTGACCCTTTTTGGACTTGTGGTCATTTCTTGGTACTTTATTTGCTAAGGACTATTGCTACTTTCTCAGTCTGGAATTTCTTTCACTTTTTCCAATTGAAAGCCTCTTGATCAGTCAAGTTTTGGCTAATCATCACCCGAGAAATGCACAAGTTAACTCAGAAGGAATAAATCCTTAATTTTTCTGATATTCTTCATTTGTGCTTTTCCTGTCTTGTAATGTAGTAATTCTTTACTAGTTTTCTACCCCTAACAGAATGTCAGCTCCTTAAAATATTTTATTTAATTTTGTGTTTCTGACAATGGCATTCATTGCAGGAAGGTGCTGTATACATGTTTATTAAAATAAATATTCTGGGGAAAGAAGAAAAGTACTTTACTTAGGGATGAGGATGCATACGACAGTAAGGTAGGAAAAGTTTCTATCAAGTGAGACCAACATAGTACTTACAGCCTGCAAGTGTCAGAGACAGACTTTTACAAGGGCTGGCCAGGTGAGTGCTGGGATATTGGGGAGTTTGTATGAGGAAGGGAAGGGAGTTCAATTATAGAAGGTTTAAAACACTCTTGACCCCAGTGGTCATTCTCATTCTGAAACTCTTGAAAATGCCTCTTAGTTTTTGAAAGATTCTAGTCTTGACTAGTTCAAACATCAGCCAGATCTACTTTCCATCTTTCTTCATTTCTCTTTGATACTAAGGCCTTCAGAGCATAAATGGAAAAGGGAGCTGTCTTGTGGAGGGATATAAAAGTTGGAAGGGCTTATCATGCAATGTTTGACTTTCTCTGTCTCTAGAATCTTTTGTATTTTATCCATTAATAAGTGTATCTTGCAAGTAGAAGTCAAGCATCTCTGTAAGGATTATGCGATCTGGTTGAATATTATCTTTCTCTTCTTCTCTCTCTCTACACAAACACGTGCGCGCAAGCACACACACACACACATACACACACACAGAGTCACACACATGAATGACTTAAGCCGATGGACGTTAGCGTATATTGTGTTCCTGCTGTGTCCACTCAAAAGGGAATTCACAAAAGGGTTCATTCATGACTCACAGACTCAGTGAGGAGTGGCTTTCCGGGGCTTGTATACATGATCAGGCCTCTTTGATCTGGTGACTCTGTCATTTTGAAAAACTTTAACTTTTTTCCAAAACAGGAGAAAAATGCACTTTGCTTTGTAGAGCAGAGATAGTGGCGAGGCAAGTTATTTATGAGTTATTGCAAAATACCACAAAGAACAGCAGCCCAAGAAGGAAAGGGCAACATGGGCAACCTGTTGACAACTCTCTGGACAAATTGGAAAAGTGTGTTCCAGCAGGAGTTGGGATTAAAATGAATAAACCACATCCTCCACAGAAAATATTAAACTTGGGAGTGGAAGAGATTGCATTTCTTTTGTCCAGGCATTGGGATTTTAGAGCTTGCAACGAGAATGATTGTGGTGAAATGTTTAGTGCTAGAAGATGTATTATTATTATTATTATTATTATTATTATTATTCTGACCCCTCATCATGTGGAAGGGCTAATACATTTCAATTTAGGATTATTAGCACTAAATATCTTTGCAAAAAAGAGACAATTTTTACTGCAATTATTGTAAGGTACATTCTGTGGTCATCCTTTTTTTCTTATAACAAATAATCACAAATGAAGTTTACTTACACCAGGACAGTTTGTATTCCTGGCACCATTTCAGGAATCTCAACAGTGTTGCACTCAGTTTTAAGGGTTTGGTTATCCAGTTTAGATATTCTACTTTTGTCTAGATTCTGTGGCATAATCCACTTAGATTTCATTTTGGGGCTCAGCTGTCCCTGGCAACTCAGATATCATACATATGCTTATGGCTTGCACTGAGATACCAACTCAATTGTAGGTCTGTTCTTAACTAGTAGGAGGTAATCTTCAGTTGCAAGACCCAGCCCTGACTGGAATCCCCCGGTAAGGTTGTAAGGTTCCCCACAGCCCTACATCCTTCCCTAGAGAGGCTTGGCAATAATACTTTATATATTCTCACCCATAATCTAGTATAAGTTTTCACTGAGATCATATTTTGGGTTCCTAAAATATGTCTACAAGATGCTGACTGTATTTTAAAAAGAAGTGGGAAGGAAGAGCACATTCATGGTCGATGTGTTTGTCTCTTTGGCAACCTTTCTTAAGATCTTGATTCATGTTTTGAGCATTGGCTTCACTTTAGCAACCAGCCAGTGGTCAGTGTTATCTTCACCTTAGCGAGGGAGCCCAGCTGCCTGGAGACATAAGCACCTTATCTCATGGCCAGACCTGGTCACTTAGCCTGGTGAGGGACTGGAACTCCCGACCTTTAGGTCTTGTTCCTTCAGTCACTAATTATGTGTCCTCCCAGATCCCTTTCCATTCATTTTCCATAAGCATTAGCCAGATAACAAACTTGATGCTGAAAATTTAACGCTGATTATTTTCCAAAAAATCAGAACTTGTACTTTTTGGCACATCTAATTCTTACAGGGGGAAAATACTTTCCAATAGCAGCTGGACATAAGAATGAACTTCCTAATTAGAACAAGATTTCTTAAAAGTAAGAAAAGTATTTCTTATTTACTTTAGGTGCCTGAAATTTCAAACTTGAGAGTTTTATGTAAAATGCATGAAAAAGAAATAGCCAGTATGAAACACTGGACAGTAACATGACCGTAACATGACTCAACGGTCCCTCTGTTGAAAAGGAAAATGAAAAAAGTACTGAGGACTGATGGAGAAAGACACAGAATCAAAGGAGAAGGAGAAAATAGAAATAAGGTAGAAACTCATGTTTTCATATTTTGTATTTTCCCTCAACCTTGGCAGAAGAAAGATTCCTTATACACAGGGCCTATAGACCTTAGGAAGAAAATTTTCACATGGGTCACCTTTGCTTGTGCACACCGTCCAATTGTAATCAGCAGTAAATCTTCTACATAAGTATCCTTGCTTAGTTCATGAATAAAACTCATTTTTCTTTATTTTAAAAAAGTCATCTGTCATGAGGCACGAAAAGTAACTTACCTTCTGGGTTTCAGTTTCTTGTAAAAGGAGGATTTGACAAATTTCTTTCCACCACTAGAATATGAGTCTACTTTTAGCCTGTTACTAATATAAACGAATGACCATATTTTCTCTTGTAATTGGGCAGGGTGATTCTGCTACTTATCTGAGTGGTCGTGGAAGTTGTTCTCTCTCAAGCACTGAGCTATTGGTGTGGAGTTTACTTCTAAGCCACCCAGTGTGAATTTTTATTTTTATGTATAGACATATGTATGTATTTTTGTAATAACTCATCCCTCTATGAACAATGCTACTAGTTCCTAAGAAGTGTTGGAGGAAGTCATGAGATATTCATAAATTCTTTATGACTTTCAGACCAAATTCTGAATAAATATAAAGCTTGGTTATTCCTATCAGCTGCTGTTTGCAAATCAGACCATGCTCTTCATGGCAATTTCTTCTGGATAAGGAATAACAGAGTGAGTTATTTCTCAAAGTGCATTTTTTTTTTTTTTCCAAATTGAGAACTTTAAGGGAGTGTTTTGTCTGGTTCTTTAAAGATAAATTCTGAACTCTCCCTCATGAAAGATAAGGCCCTACTGGACCTGGCCTGTGCTGATAGATCTGACATCATCTCCCACCACTCATGTCTCTTCTTGCCAGTCACTTTGTCTTCTTCTTGCCCTTTGTATGCTCCCGGTGGTTTCTGTGTTGGGGCCTTGGTGTTTTCTCTTGCCTCTAACTGGAATTCTCTGTTCCCAGATTTCTGTGGCTGCCTCTTTCTTGTCAGTGAAGCTCTGCTTAGATGTCACCGTCTCAGAGAGGACTTCAGCGGCCACCTGATAAAACTAGTTCCTATCCCCACTTTTTCCCCCAGTCCAGTCATGGCCTCCCTATAACCTGGTTCCATTTTCTTTCCAGCAATTAATTCTAGATGAAATGATCTTGCTCATTTATTTGTTTAATTGGTTTTGTGTTTGTCTCCCCTCCTTGTAGAATATTATTTCCTTGTGAGCACAAACTTTGTTTTGGTCACAATTTTACTCAACAAATATTTATTCAATGGTTAAGTAAATGAATACTCTATGTCGGTGCTGTCCAACAGGACTTTCTACAGTGACGAAAATATTCTGTGATTTGCACTATCCAGTATGGTAGCCACTAAGTCACATGTTCCTACTTTATACTTGAAATGTGACTGCTTTTCTGAAACAGAAAAACTGAATTTTAAGTTTTGCTTAATTTTAATTGATTAAAACTTTAAGTCATCACGTGTAGCTGGTGTCTGTTGTTTTGGACAGTACAGCTTTTTTCTGCCTTTGGTACTTGTGATTGAATCAGTAGCAAGAAACCTATACTGATGTCAATAGAAAAAGCAGTAGCAATTTTTGGAGTGTTCTTTTTTATGCTGCTTACTTTTTACCTCTCGGTGGGATCAGTAGAGAGAACACCCTCATCTAACAAGCCAATGCAAAACCATCTTTTGGATGCAATTTTTAACATCCATCAGTGGGAGCAACAGGGAAAGGTTTATTAACTGTTCTATACTTTTGAGGTCTGGCCTTTTTATTATATGTTTTCCTTCTGTTAATAACCCTGTTAGTTGTGTGGAGTTATAGACCTAATAGCTTCTTAAGAGATAGGATATCAGATAGCTTTCAGTTAAAAGAGCCTGATTGCATGACTGAATTTAAAAAATGTATGCATCTTTTCAGAGGAAGACCTTCACTATTATATGGAACTCTTACTCCAAGCTGTAATTTATTCAGGGAAAGCAGAGAGAACCAACAACCCCCATTCACAGTTAAGTCAGAACAAAGCTCTTTTGTAAAGAAACTGTTTATGTATCTCCAACACTTTCAAGGCATCATTGAGGGTGTATTACCTCACAGGTGATTTACATTTTCTGTTTAGTATCACTTTGTTTCCCCAGTCTGTGAAAGGAGGTTGAATGGAGAATTTTTTCCAGGTTTGCAGCTTTCTGCTGCTTCAGCCTGTAGAAATACTCCATGTATTTGAAAGTGTGCTGCTAGGGGAATAACAGTTTTAAGACTGCTGACTTGTCCATCGTTTATCATCATTATATGGTGTCTGTCAACGAGAACCATTTCCCAGAATTCCATAAGGAGTTGCTCCATATAGAAGCATGGAGCCTTGTGACAAGAAAAAGGCATTGCAATGAAGAGTAGTAGGCAGGGGTGTGTGTGGGGGGGAATAAACAGAAGCTTTTAGAGCTAATTCATGGCTGGCGTCATATCCATTAGCATTGGGACCATTTGACGTTGAGTTCAGAGAACATGACCAGGCCTGGTTTCCATCTGTCATGGTGATTAATGGGAGTATTGTTAGGTAATAATAGTTTAATAACATAGTTGTAGCCAAAAAGGCACACCAAAAGTGTATATGTAATTCTAAAATCAAGAGGAACTGTGGATAAAACCACAAGAGCCAGGAAATTAGGGTCCTGTTCTTAGCTCTACCACTTAGAAAAGAGCAGCCAGGGAACAATTTTTTTTCTCAAAATCGAAGAGGGTTAAAATAGTCAACCAGTGAGGTGAAGAGAGCTGTCTTAGCCCTCAGGAAGGGTGACATCGTCATGATTTTAATGTACTTAAGTCTCAAGGACTGGAAAAAGTTAGTTAAACCAAAAATCTGAGACCTAATAGTTGGGTAAACAACAGCCAGTGCATTAAAGAGGAAAATAGACAATTCCTTATGTCGATATACTGGATTCAACTCTTCCAAAGAATATCCTTATTATATGATATGTTATGATCTGATACTCAACTCAGTGGCTATCTACAATTAGTGTGAAACATAAATAGTTAAAATTGTCTTGCTTTTGTGAGTCTGCAAGAGGTAAAATCTGTTCTACTTATAGCAACAGATTTCGATGAAGTTGTCCTTTCTCTCAGATGGCAGCATCTGTTGGTGGGCCAGAGACCTAACATGACCCCCATACACTCAGAACCTAGACCATGTAGGCTTTTACTCTAAAGTGCTGGAACTTTTCAAGGGAGAAATCACTTTCTATACAGAAAATTGGCAACATGAGACTATTTACATGTTGGCTTTCCTTCCTGCCAAGCAAAGAGCCACCTGACCTAACAAGATGCTATCCAGTTTTTACTCAGAAAATTTCCACCAAATGGATCTTAGCATGAATGGAAAAAAGCATTCAGAAAATAAGAGTAGGCTTATGTAAAACAGGATGACAGAACTTGGCCAAATGCCATTCTGGACCGGGTGGCATGCTTTGACCCCGTAGGTCATTGCTCAGTGTTTAGTTTATCATGGTATCAAGACAGTCTGAACGCCGCTGGGAGAGAGGCCAGCCAAGGTGCACTAAAGCTAACAGAAGACACTTGAAAGTAAGGGACTGCAATCCGAGAGAAGGAATAAGAGGTGTTTTTTTTTTTTCTTTCTCTCTCTCTCTCTCTCTCTCCCTCTCTCTCTTTCTTTCTTTTTTTGCTTTTCCCTTAGTGGTTCAGACTATATTTCTTTTTCCCAATGGTTTGTTCTATATTTCTTTCCCTGCTTCAGAATGAATATGCTGGGACTCAGAGAGCTAGAGCAAAGTTTAAGATCCAGACTAGGTATAACATTTTTATATGTTTGGAGACTTGGTGGATGTTTGTCATCATCTGTGCCTGAGCATAGGCAAATGGCTATGGCTATTTGAAGGTGATACAGGGATCATTCCTATCATTAAAACCAGAGGAGAGAGGATGCTGGCTTGATGTCTGCCGCATAGGCTTCTATTTAAGTCTGCACTGCACACAGTTAAATAGGGTAGTTTGATTTCAGTGGGAGTGCAAGATTTTATGTTTGCTTTTCCTTTTACTGCAGTCAGCTAAGAGGGGATATTCTGATAAGAGTGGATCAAGGTCAAAGATATTTATTGACCCACAGTACAAGGCTATGGGGCTTTGGTGTAATTAGAGAATGAGTTTAAGGTCTAGACTTGCAGTGGTCTCATTTTGGACTTGTTCTTCTAGAAAGCTTGTTCTGTCCTAGAGAGGCCTTGTGGTAGGAAGTCAGGCTGGCTCAAGGCCCTATAAGGAAATTCTTGTTTTCCCTTAATTTCCCTTGGCACATTTCCTTCAACTAACTTTTGCTTGTCATCCAAGTGATGAGATGAACATAAGACTTTGATGTGAGCAGGGGATCAGAGGCCACTTGACCTCCCTCTGGCCTTGACATAAACAGAAACACTATCATGGGGTTTGGGGCAAAGGACTCTGGATAACAGAGATCTTTTGCCTGGTCCTTCTCTCTGATTCATACATTGTTCTCAGAAACAATGAAGGAGGTGGCTGAGTTGAAGGATCGTGGGCCTCAGCTGTTATTAAAATTTTAACTTAGGAAGACATGATTTATAAAGTAAACATTTCCAGTGTCTATTTTGAGGCTGCTTATATGAAACTCCAATAAACTCAAATAAAGTGCCACATATTCTTTACTTCAAGCTGCGTGGACACAGATGGATCTATCTGGAGAAAACAGTGACATTCTCAGGATAGTTAAGTCAAAAGGATGGATACCTTGTCCTTTTTTTCACTCCTGTGTTAGATAAGCTGCAAGTTGGCAATGTCGGTTTGCAATAGTGCAGTGAGCATCAGCTCGGAAGTTGGGCTGCTTCAGCTTTTGATTCTCCCTCATCAAAGTGCATAGCCACCTAGGTCTCTCCATCCTACAAATTGAAGAGATTCAAGTTGACAGCCTCCATATTCCCTTTCCCCAGTACTATACTGAGATAAAGTAGAGGACTGAGGCAATTCCAAAAGGAAATTAGTGACTGCAGTCTGATTTGTTTCAAATATAAACATTAAAGAACACACACATAAATCTCTACTAGTTTAGCTTAAAAAGTTAAGTTTTAGATTCCTTCTTTGTTAAGTAATTGGAAAAGTTTCCTATCTGCTGTTGGTTGAGGCAAAGGCATTTTGGGAATTTGTATATGTGCTTTATTTGAAATTGCTGTACAATTAGTTTAATTCTTGACTTATTTTGAAAACAAAGGCCATACCATTTCTAGAACTAGTATACGTTTTATAATATTTTATGGTCTATTTATTTAACATCTGTGTTATTCTCTAAAGGCGCACATTACTGTTCTTTATATTAAGCGCGTAGTCACTTACTTCATGTCTCCAGTTCCTTGTTTCTCTTGACAAGCTGTTATTGTTACTGTCATCTTGCACTCGGCTCTCTGAAACATCGCGGATAGTTAGTTGCAGTGTGTGGCAATGAGAGTACAGGTTTGATTTCCATACAAGCCAGCTGTTTTGCTCGTCTTTGGCCAGAGCCTGTGCCCCTTCTCCACCAACTTGTCACTAATGAGCCCAGGGGAATATAGATGGCTCTGCACAAATCTTTAGCCACTGTTGGCAACAACAGTTTAGAGTGGGCTTTCTCCTTCTTATCATGGATCAGTAATGATGAGGTCATTGTTGCCAGGCTAAGAAAACAGGAGGGTTTTCCAGGAGAAGTCACTTTGGCATCCTCCCAATTACAGAGTCATTTGCAGATGGCTGGAGAAGGAACAGAATGAGACAGCTTCTCTTCATTCTCCTGCCTGCTTTCCTTTACACCCATCCTGATTTCTTCTAGACAGTGGACGTGGGACCATGTTTTATGGCTGGTTTACTGAACTGAAGATGACCAAGTCCCATACGATTACAGAGCAGTGTGCTAGCCCTCCAGTGTAGCAGCACCAGAAGGCTGGGGCGCCTGGGTGGCTCAGTTGGTTAAGCGACTGCCTTCAGCTCAGGTCATGATCCTGGAGACCTGGGATCGAGTCCCATATCGGGCTCCCTGCTCGGCGGGAAGCCTGCTTCTTCCTCTCTCAGTCCCTCTGCTTGTGTTCCCTCTCTGGCTGTGTTTCTCTCTGTCAAATAAATAAATAAAATCTTTAAAAAAAGAAAGAAAGAAGACTGGAAATGTGACCTCCATTTCTCCATTTTTACGGTTCTGATTTATTTTATGCTTTATGTTACTATACTTTCTCGACTGCAGGAAGTTCTCCCTTATTTGTATGTGGTGTTTACTGGTTATACTATGAAAACGTGAGTTCTGAACTTTCCTGAGCTTTATCCCTTCCTGGGCAGAAATTCCTCAGACTTCTGATATAGAATTTTCCAGTGAGAAATTGGTAGAAGAATATGGGAAAGATACCATTGTTTGTTGTGAGAGAGAGAGTTCTTGTACTTTACCATTAAAGTTTTTCCCAGAGGAAGAAAAGTAGCAAGCCAAAATTAGAGAAAATGTTTGAGTATTTCTAGAGGTATGAAAGTTTAGAGGTATATTAGGAAAGACTGCCTCCCTTTTCTTGTGGTATATTGACTTTTAGTTTTAGCCCAGCCACTATTTGTTTTCCTAGGTCAAATTGCCTTCCATTAAAGCAATTTTAACTGAGCACTCAAGTCAAAAAACTGAGGTAACAGTTTTGTCCTCAACAGAAACTTTTTCTTTCTTTTTTTTTTTTGATACTTGAAATTTTACTTTTCTGAAAATCCAGTGACTTCCAGTGACCATGATATACACTGATGCATCTTGGAAGTTAATTCTGCACGAATACTTCGCTAAGATTTTCTGTACCACATATTTTCTTCATTTTTGTTGTTGATTATCTACCCTAGTTGCTGTTTATGCAAAATAAAGACACACCGTAAAACATAGTGTATATAGCCTGGCCAAGTGAAAGTGCTTTTCAGAACTCTAGTAAGTGGAGAGTTTTTTATATTTTGTTTGGTCTTTGCATTCTCTGTGGAAAAGACCCCAAAACCAAAAAAACTAAAACTTGGCCTGGTCATCGTTGCCTCTTAGTGAGATCTGCTGAGAATTTGGCTATACCTTTTCACTGGTGAAAGTCTTTTATAACCTGGCTAAGAATTAGGCAGCTTTTAAATTTGGCAGCTTTCTGGCCCCCATTAGGACTCATTTAAATCCTTTCTCACTTGAACCTGAATTTTAACTACTCTTCGTGGATTTCAGTGAAGATTGCTGTGGAATTAGGTGAGGGTGGAAATTAGATTAATGTAAAGGAACAATGGAAAAAACACCATATTAGATAATTTATAATTCACGTATCTAGATTTTATAATAGTCAGCAAATTGCTAATAATGTAGAAATGAATGGTTAACCCGACAAAATGGTCATAAATGATGAAATTGGTGCATACTTTGGAAAACTGTAATCACAATAAAAACATGCATAGTTTTATGGCTCTGAAACAGATTGCCTACAACACCTGAAGACAGGTTTAATTGAAATGACTAAACTAATTAGATAAGAAATAATGAATGAAAATAAATCTAAATATCTAAGTCAGGTGAAGAAAAGCTACATGTAAAATATGTATGCTGTATTTGTATTAAGGTCTTTTTTAAAGGTACGTGAGAAAGGGAATTGCAAATTAGGTCTGATGCTACATGTACTAAAGGCCAAAGTTTTCAAACTGTGCAGTATTATTGGCACAAAACATTCTCTTTTCCTGGCCCCCTTTGCTCGCTCGTAAACACAAAACCAATACAGTTTATCTCCTCAGAGCTGGGTGAATGTGAAAGGCAAATCTTTAATTTTACCCTGGTTCTGAAAAGTAATGACTAATTATTATTACATTGTTCACTTCTTTGGAAGAACACTTACAAGTTTAAAAAAGATCATATAGTAAACTTGACTTTTTCTTTCGTTTGGTTGTTCAGGTTTATGAATTTTAACACATTTGTATGTCTCTATTACCATCAGTACAATCAAGTTACAGAACAATTTCATACCCCTAAAACCCCCCCTCATGCGCTCCCTTTGTAGTCACACCCTTACTCCATCTGGTAGACTATTTTTAAAGTTTTTGTGCAGAGTTTTGTGTCAACGAACACATATCCTTAAGTCCTTACTTCTGGCTCACTGGAGAAGCATATTTTCTCTTTTTCTCTCATCTTGGTAGTTTGCTCATCTGTTCAGTACATCTTCCTGAGAGTGCTGTGCAACTGACATTTTCTCTAGAACCAGACGGGATTGGGTTGTGTATGGTCATGCGATCCAAAGGTAGGCTATGCAGAACATTTGCTGGACTAGGATTTCATATCCCAGGGATCGAGCTTCTGGGAAGTAGCAATAGCCCAAGGAGGAGCCTGTGCAGAGACAGGTGGGATTTACACCCAGGGAACGGAACAGGAACAGGACATCGCAGGCTGAGGAAGTGCCTGAGCACAGCACACGGGGGAGAACTTGTGAGACACAGAGGACAACAGCAGGCAGCTCTGTTGAGGCTGGTAGGAACAACATGTGTGGAGGGGAGATGGAACAAAAGACTCAAAGGTTATGTCAGAATATGAGGCTATTTAAACTGAAGAGGGGGGTAACACTGATTTATTTTTGCGCTGGTGAGAGTTTGGATCTGAACTGTGTCTCCAGAAGAATGGTCATGGAGGACAAACCAGGCTTTGGGGGCAGGAGTACATGAGATAGCCAGAAGATCTCAGTGACACCAGAACTGCTTCTTTAATTGCTTCTCAGTGAGGATGGGCTGGACCTTGGAATCAGACCCCTCTGCACAGGCATTATGCTTGGATTTATAGAAGCATGAAAAGTAACTTGCATATTGTTCTTAAAACATCCTTTGGTCACCTGTATTAATTTTGGAATCGAAGAACCCTCTAGGTAGTGTTTTATTTATTTTTTTAAATTGTGTTATTTAGTCACCATGTGGTGTATCATTAGTTTTCGATGTAGTGTTCTGTGATTCATTGTTTATGTATAACACCCAGTGCTCCATGCAATCTGTGCCCTCCTTAATACCCATCACCAGGCTCACCCATCCCCCGACCCCCTCTCTTCTAAAGCTCTCCGTTTGTTTCCTGGAGTCTGTAGTCTTAGTTTGTCTCCCCCTCCGATTTCCCTGCCTTCATTTTTCCCTTCTCCTAATGTCCTCCAGGCTATTCCTCATGTTCCACAAATAACTGAAACCATATGATAATTGACTTTCTCTGTTTGTCTTATTTTACTTAGCATAATCCCCTCCAGTTCTATCCTTGTTGAGGCAAAAGTTGGGTATTTGTCCTTTCTGATGACTGAGCAATATTCCATTGTGAATATGGACCACATCTTCTTTATCCATTCATCAGTTGAAGGGCATCTTGGCTCTTTTCATATTTTGGCTATTGTGGACATTGCTGCTATGAACATTGGGGTACATATGGCCCTTCTTTTCACTACATATGTATCTTTGGGGTAAAAACCCAGTAGTGCAATTGCTGGATCATGGGGTAGCTCTGTTTTTAATTTTTTGAGGAACCTCTACAACACTGTTTTCCAAAGTGGCTACACCAGTTAGCATTCCCACCAACAATGTAAAAGGGTTCCTGTTTCTCCATGACTTCTCCAACATTTGTTGTTTCTTGCCTTGTTGACTTTTGCCATACTGACTGGTGTAAGATGGTATCTCACTGTGGTTTTGATTTAAATTTCCCTGATGGCTAATGACGATGAACACTTTTTCATGTGTCAGTCAGCCATTTGTATGTCTTCTTTGGAGAAGTGTCTGCTCAGGTCCTCTGCCCATTTTTTGACTCGATTATATGTTTTTTGGGTGTTGAGTTTGATAAGTTTTTTATAGATCTTGGATATTAGCACTTTGTAGTGTCGTTTGCAAATATCTTCTCCCATTCCATGGGTTGCCTCTTTGTGTTAAAGAGATGTACTACATAGTATTTACCTGATTATTTGATTCTAGAGTCCAGTGCCCACGGGGGAGAAATCTTAACTTCACAAGACTTCTTCTTGTATGAGTGAGCTACACACTGTACATATAAGTAAATATAGCAAGCATTGGTGGGAACTTCATTCATTCATTCATTCATTCACTCACTCAAAAAGCATGCTTCAAGCACATGGCCATATGTAGGATGTGGGCTCTTAAAGCCCCCAGCCTGTTGGCCAGCCTTTAGGAAACTCTAGTACCCTTTTCCTGGACATCTTAACTTAAGGTTGACTCTCATATTTTCAGAGAACTTTCCACCATTATCAACATCTTTTTGGACATTAGTCCTTTTTATCTGCTTTCTTACATGTTATGCTTTCTTCTCCTATTTCCTACTAATCTCCTGTATCTGTCCCAGACTCTCAAACCCTGTGTCCACTGGATGTCTGCACGATCTGCCTGGTTGTTTCTTGCCTACTTATTTTTGCTGATACTTACTCTTGCCTCTGATGGGCTTACTTGGTGCTGACTCATGATTTATTTCTGATGTTACTACACTGGGGCATGTTAATACTGTGAACTTCTGGTCTCATTTACTTTGGACTATTTTTGCTGATACTTACTCTTGCCTCTGATGGGCTTACTTGGTGCTGACTCATGATTTATTTCTGATGTTACTACACTGGGGCATGTTAATACTGTGAACTTCTGGTCTCATTTACTTTGGACTACTGACTCAATTTTGGCCTTGACTTCAAGTTCCATCTTCCACCATTGTTGCAATTTTCACTTGGGTAATATCTGATTGCTTCAGGCCTCCAACCCCACCCCACTCCAAAAGAAGTATATCCTTCCAGGATGTGTTAAAAAGATTGTCCTCAAATTCATGAAGAGTTGGGTTTGGGACATTTGGCTCAGAGAAAATTTTTTAATTCTCTTTTTGTTCTAGATTAATAATCAGAAAACTAGATTTGGCTTTGCTTTAGATAGATCCAGCAGAGTTCTGGGGAAAAAAAAAGAACCTTGGTTCAAAAATGAGTTAAAAAATATGTTCAGCTCTGAGGCCAGAAAATTAGAATGGCTTCCTCTAGTTTGAAATTCATTGTATGATTAGAGTTTTTGCTTGGATGGAAGAGAAAACCGACAAGATGGATATGCTAACTGTAGGGACGAAGAGAGGTATCACCCGAGGAGCT
>PITA01028118.1:0-19889 GCA_004023965.1 Spilogale gracilis
CACAACAGGTATTATTTTGGCATTGGATTCAAACTGAGTTGCAAAACTTGTAAAACCAGCCAACATAAACAAAAGCCACAGTGAAGAAGCAAACTATATGAATGTGAATACATTTAATATACAACAAGGTAACACAACAATGCAGAAGTTAGACAACTGTCTTTTTCAATGTGGGGCTAGAAGAAAGCACCTTATCCCAAAGTCAGTAAAAGCCATGTGACTTCTGAGACCATTACTTAGTTGTAATGAAGACACAGAATTTCAAACTTAATAACATAGTATTTAAGTAGAAAATGGATGGAGTCCCTAATATGGCAAATGGGCTGTAATCAAATATTCCATTCACCAGAGCTCTGTGCTACTGAAAAGTAGCTACTGAAAAGATTTACTTAAAAACAACAAAAAATCTGCCCTCATGTTTTTGTAAGGATGCAAAAAAATTACAAACACAGGTACTAAAAAAAAGTAAAAGATTGGGGTGCCTGGGTGGCTGAGTCAGTTGAGTGTCTGACTCCTGATCTAATCCCAGGTCTTGATCTCAGTATCATGAGTTCAAGCCTTGCACTGGGCTTAGCACACAGCACGGAGCCTACTTAAAAAAAAAAAAAAAGAAAAAGAAAAAGACTAAAGAAAAGAATGGAACAAGAAAAATATACAAAAGAAAGAAAAAGAAAAGAGGGACTAGAAAAGTAGAGATTATGGAAATACCCTCATACAAGAAGCCCATACATCTGAAACAGATGACTATTTTAAATTATTTTCCAAAAGGAGGAATTAAGAGAGAAAGCTAGATACGTTTAAACAGCAGTGTTTAAAAAAGAAAAAAAGGAGACTGCAGACAATGGAAGTTCAGAAACACTGAAAAATGAAACACAGATTGTGTGTCTTCCTGGCCCACGGGGACGGCACCACCTCAAAGAACACACCTGTCAGGGCTCGAAGTTTGACACAACAGGCGATGTAGTCATCGAAGGTGATCTTGCCATTGGTGCTATAGCGTTTAGCAATAGAATTCACAGCCTGGGGACTCAATCTGAAGCCTGAGACAGAAAACAGTTAAAAGATAACAAAAAGACCATTAAAAATCATCACAATTTTTGCAGCCTGTGAGTACTCATTTTAATTTTGAATATGCACAGGAATTTCATACTATGTGTTTAGTTAGGAATAGACACTGCTTCCAGACAAAGAAACGGCCTTCATGGAACAGCTTCAGAAATGAAAAAGGAATGCTGTCGGCCAGGTGGCTGGAGCCAGCCATACCCACCCATGGTGGTAAGGGCCTTCTGTAGCTCCTGTGGGTCCACGGTGCCGCTCCGGTCACTGTCGAAACTGATGAAGTGTTGTCTCCAGCCGTTCAGCACAGCCCAGAGTTCTTTGAATTCATTGAAACCCATTGTGCCTGACATATCTCTCTGAACTGTCATCAAGGATTAGAGCACCTTTAATTTGCAACACTTTCTAACAAATAAATCAAAGAACAAGGATAAGGGAATTGAATGTTCTTTCTGCTAAAAAAAAGGTTAAAAACGTATGTTCTTCTTAGTGGGATATAATGAAAAGATACTCTCATGATATAATGAAAAGGGCCTATGGAGAAAAAGCTCTGAGGATGTATTTTCACTGTGGGATGAGAATCTACATGATGTGATTACGGGGAAAGAAGGTGGTCACGGGTGAGCCACACGTGAAAAGCGGTCTTGTTTCTGGAACTAGGCTGCACTTTCTGGGGCCCCGGGCTATGCTGCTGGGGTCTGGGGGTCTTGGCCCTAGCATTCGCTTTTGGTAAGGCCCTTCCAGACCCAGGGTTTTCACTTTTGTTAAATGAGATGGGATGGAAGGCAGTGGAGGGTCAGCACCAGCTAAACTGAGTCTGGTAACTATCATGTGAAAAATCCCACTGCTTGAAGGTCAGGTGCAAATCATGCAGAGCAAACAGGGACAAAACAAAAAAACCTTCCCTGACCACCTACATTTCTACATTTGCTCTCCTTTGATGCTTCCTTGAATTGTTGAACAACTAACATTCTACTTACTAAGCTCCCTTCTTTTTTCACACCAAGTTGCATCTTAAAAGCTATTGATTTCAGATAACTTTTTTGTAGTCATTTGTGACCTTGTGTTTACTGGGTACTAATTCTTAGATAAATTCTTTTAGGAAGAAAGTTTTTTTTTTGGGGGGGGGAGGTCAGGAAAAAACTCTCCAGACAGCATTCAAGGTAAAGGATACATCCAGCATTGAAACCATAAGCCGACAAGTCTCCAGGTTAAAAGCTGTTAAATCAAGAAAAGTACATACATATTAATATAGTTTCAAAAATTCACATTACATTGCATACATTCAAATTAATTAGGAAAATGACTATACACTCTTACTTTTATTTGCTACTCAATTTATGTGGAATTAAATTACATGGAGCTTTGAAGCAGACTTTTTCCAGATAGAGGGGATTCCTTGTAGAACCCAAATTTGATTTTTTTAGAAAAGATTTTATTTGAGAGAGAGAGAACACAAGCAGGGAGGAGGGGCAGATGGAGAGGGACAAGTTGGATCCCTGTGGAGCAGGGAGCATGTGCAAGCAACACAGGGTTTGATCCCAGGATGCTGGGATCATGACCAGAGCAGAGGGCAGATGCTTAACTGACTGAGCCACCCAGGTGCCCCCCGAATCTGATCTTAACAACTTCAATAGAAATCTTTTTAAAAAGTATCACACTGGTACAGTTAATATTTTTAGGTATGATAATGGTTTTGAAGTTGGGGAGGAATGTTAAGATATCTAGAATTTGGGGCACCTGGGTGGCTCAGAGGGTTAAGCCTCTGCCTTTGGCTCAGGTCATGATCTCAGGGTCCTGGGATCGAGCCCCACATCAGGCTCTCTGCTCAGCAGGGAACCTGCTTCCTCCTCTCTCTCTGCCTACTTGAATCTCTCTGTCAAATAAGTAAAATCTTTAAAAAAAAAAAGATATCTAGAATTTGCTTCAAAGAAAACAGACAGGATAATACATGAACTAAAAATGGCAACACATTGCTAACTGCGAAGCTGGATGACAGGTGCACAGAGGTTCACTGCATCATTATCTCTGTTCTGGATATGCATAATAACTCCTATAATATAGAGTTTTTAAAGTTTGTATACCTTTTTACCTTTGAAACTAATATACTGAGTTCAAGTCACCATGGTGAGAGGGAAGACAGGGCTACTTTGTTCCTACTCCTAATAGACTATAAATAGCTGGTTTTGCTAGTTCTAGTTCATTTATCTTTCTTTCCCCTTTACTGTCACACACTGAATGGTGTCCTACGACCTGTTTTCACATGCAGTAAGTTTATATACGAAACCAGGTAAGTACACTTGCCAAAATTATGTTAAGTAAGAGCACTCTGGAGTTGAGATACAATGACCAATTCAGGGAGGGCCACTGTTCAGTAGCCTTTTGAGTTTATGTACAGCTCGAGTGTATTCCGAGCGAGTTTCTATAGGTCACTCAGAAAACCAAACTAGAATATACTTATTGGTTAATGGGCCTACTGATGATCTACCTAAGCTTTAGCAAATTACAAATAAAGAATTCCTTGCATTTTACACTGTGTTCATGGGAACTGATGACTGGGGAATTATAGAGGTACAAAGAAGCTGTCAAGCTAGAAGGCAGAAGTGTCTTCCACTTTTTTTTTTCAAGATTTTATTTATTTATTTGACAGAGAGATAGAGAGGGAACACAAACAGAGGGACTGAGAGAGGGAGAAGCAGGCTTCCCGCTGAGCAGGAAGCCTGAAGTGGGACTTGATCCCAGGTCTCCAGGATCACGACCTGAGTCGAAAGCAGTCGCTTAAGCAACTGAGTCACCCAGGAGCCCCTATTTTTTTTTTTTAAAGCTTCTCAATGATGCCAGTGAGCAGCCAAGGCTGAGACCACTGTTCTGAGTATGAGTACTGAACCAGCCGTGTTAGTATCATCTGAGAGCTTTTAGAAGTGCATAATCTCAACCCTTAATCTACACCAACAAAATCAGAATGTGCAATTTAATACACTCCCCACGTGATTTATATTCACATAAAAAACGGGTGGTCAACCTGGACCACCATTATCTGCAAGCCTGTTAGAGACGCACACTCTCAGGTCTCACCTCATATCTTCTGAATGAGGAACTGTAGGACAAGGCTCAGCTACCAGTGTTCTAGAGGGCCTGACAACCACGAGGCAGGCCCACCCGTGTTTGACTTTAAATCAAGGATTCTGAGGGGCTGTGAAGCAAACACCTTCTCTGTGTCCCAGGGCTACGAATGGCACCACTGGACATATCTGGTCATCTTTTGTGAGAAGGATTTAAAAGAGAGGGAATGAGATGTCCAGTGAACAAGAGTGAATGAACAGGGACGCCTGGGTGGCTCAGTTGGTTAAGCGACTGCCTTTGGCTCAGGTCATGATCCCGGAGACCCAGGATTGAGTCCCACATCGGGCTCCCTGCTCGGCGGGAAGCCTGCTGCTCCTTCTGTCACTCCTCCTGCTTGTGTTCCCTCTCTGGCTGTGCTTCTCTCTCTGTCAAATAAATAAAATCCTTAAAAAAAAAGATGTGAATGAACAGAAAATTTATTACTCCAGGCAGTTCTGATGAACTAGAACACTGATGTCTAATAAGTTTGGGTAAGGAAAATTCTTGCTCAATTTTAGCTGAATTTTCCCTCCTAGAAATTGCTTTTATTACTATTAATTCTATTTTAAATAATTTCAAAAGAATCTTTGCTATAATTTTACTTTTACTTTCTTTTCTACTGTTCATTCTTTAAGAATGTCTCATCCATCTTTTCTTCTGGTAGAAATCCGCAAAGTAATGGACCCAGCAAGAAAACCTTACCTTTAGTTGTTTCTCTCAACCTTATCACAGAGTAGCAACTACCCTCAAGGGAAAAAAGGCAGCTCACTCACTACCTGATAGACCAGAGCGACTTCTCTCATCAACTGTGGGTATGTGTGACTGCTTCAGTTTAACCTGGGGAAACTGCCCGCAGGTACTAGAGGTTGGACTATCTCTCTGCCCCTCACCTCACCTCCATCTGTGCTTTTTGGTTTGGAAGCTGGCTTTAAAAAACACCAATGACTGTGTACCTTCTGCATCATAGATCTCATGTGACACCTCAGAGGCAGGATGGTCTTGTGGTTCCTTACATCCCCCACAACCAGATGACAGTAAGCAAATAAACTCAATCACATGGTTCTGACGACTCAGGAAATGTCTTCCCTAGAACGCCATGATCTAAGACCATCACTAACTATGATTTCCCCATATAAAACGTTTCAAACAACTATTCTCCAAGGACATACAACACATTTGTTAGCCAGATTTTAAAACCCGCCACACCTCTTCTACCAAAAGCATATAGAGTAATAGTTTATGTGGGGACATAGCTCATTTTTATAAACCCTGCTATTAAACCAGAACTCTTTGTTCACTAGCCCTGACGGCTTGAGGTTAGCAATGAACAGTATAAATGTATTTCCTACAATGAGGGTGGGGAATCCCCTATCTACAATGTGCTTCTTTTTCAAAGGACCAGATTAAATAAGAAATGCAAAAAGTTCCTCTTTCACATTAATTTCTCCACTTAGGAAATATTAATAGGATACTGAAGTTACATAAAAGCTGACTGAAATAGAAATGCCAATAGTATTAAAAAGAGAGCCCTCTAATAAAAATGCCACTATAAATCTGCAGGTGTGACTTCTAGTTTGATCACTTTAATCCGGTTTACCAACAACGAAGGCTTCCATTTGACATTCTGTCTCCATTAGCCACTGGCAAAGTTGGCCAATCGATACTGTTGTCTACCTTGTGTGTCTGTCATGGTCAAGACCTGACTGGAACAGAAGCCTGTGGTGTGCGGGACGATGAGAGAGCCCGTCCGAATGCAGTGCCTGGGCTACTCTCAGCAAAGAGCTCTTTCAAAAGGCAGGGAGGTGGTGTAAGCACAGAATTATAAGGCAGCAGATCTGAGGAAAATGAGAAGGAAGACTAGTGCAAGGAGTTTAGAAATTGGGAAGGGCACTTCCGACGTAGCCTGCACACGTTCTCCAAAGTGAAGAGATGAATAAAGACCTAGAGAGTATCATGACAAGCATTCATGTGAGCCTCCTCAGAAAGCAGGAGTGCAAAGTGGTTCCCTGGGGTTCCCTGAGGACCAGCCACTGTGGGGAAGGGCGGACAGGACCAGCCACTCAGAACTAGGCATACAGGGCAGGTCATTCAGGGAGCTGCACAGGACCAGCCACTCAAAACCCTAAATGCCATGAGGCTCAGGACAGACTCAACTTTTGGGAAATAGCCCTAAATGTTAGCTCCTGTTATTGATGACACCGGACCTGGCGGATTTCATTTCTGCACCCTACCTCATCGTCTGTGAAGGTGGCCACGGAGACTGTCTCATGGCTTCCAAGAGTTCCCAACCCAAGAGACACATTCAGCCAGCCCGCAGGTAGTGGAGTATGACTTACCAACAACTGTTTCCAAATTAACATTTTTGTAATAATCAACAACTGAAATTAGCTTTGGAAATTCTAATTTTTGCTAGATCAGAAAAACCTAGTGTCCTTGAAGGCTATCATCATTAGTAACAGTTAAAATAGAAACACAAGAGTACTTCTAGAGAAACTCTGGGACTGTCAACTCACGTTTGTACCCGCCAGCAATGCCCGACTGGGTCAGGCATCTCTGCAATTCATCAGCATCTACTTGCCCATCCTTTTGGAAAAAAAAAAAAAAAAAAAAAGGAACAGGAATCGTAATAGTGATTTGTACCTTCTAGTTCTCTGTTTACTTTCAGTATATTATTTCAACAATAAGAGAAAGTGAACATTTGCATGCATGAGACTTTTTTAAGGAATGCCTTCCAAAAAGAGGCATTCCTTTCCCGATTCTACATTCAAAAATAACTTAACAATGAAAGAAAAACCAATTGTAAATCCTCTTCCACAAATGCATAATTAGGGCCTTAACCAAAAAATACATTTCTTGATACCTAAGTAACGTTGGCATTCAAATTTAGACTCTATTTTAAATAATTACTACATAAGAATTCACAAAGCCAGAAAGCTGCTTACGCCCCTACGTTAGTATTACCAATATCTTTTCATCATTTCCTCTAATTCCTCAATTAGATTTGGCATTGTATTTTCAAATATGAGGTTCCTCTTTTTAATAAAACACTGAGGTGAATTCAGTTTCTTCCACTGGTAATTTTTTTAAATATATGAATAAAACTAGTCTTCAACTGTCTTCAACTACTCTTCTTTTAGTCTGAGCTAGGGAACTGCCTGTTAAGCACTTAAAATTCTTTACATAGTCACTTAGAAGAAGCCTTATCCCTCTCTCTAGCTTTTGGTTGTGGGGCGTGGTGGAAGGGCAGAGCAGGTACACACCAGACATTCATAAATAAAACGACTGGATGAAACAAAGAGAGGGCTTCATGATCCCTTTGGCTTATGATGTGGTGAATGGTTTTCCAGAACCACAGTTGTATCTGGAAGATATAGGTTCCCAGAGCCTACTGACTGGATGACCAAGTTCAAAATCAGATAGTTATTTTTAGGGATTTAAAAATTAAATACCCAAATCCTTAAGTCCATGTGTACAGTAAACTCTAAGTAAGGAGCAGGATCAATAATTTGAAAGACAATGGATATGCTGATGTAGGCCGCTGCAAGCTAAGCAGGTGGGGTCACTTACAGGGCGGGGAGGCAAGGCAATCTAAGAACTCAAGTCTTGAGCTTTGCCCTGTCTTGTGGTTTCAAAGATACAGATCATTAACAGATGAAGCAGATACTTAACAGGGAATTTAGACTCAATTTTCCACTCGATTTCTTGAACTATATTTCTTAGACTGCTATTCTGAAAAGGGGGTCTTGGGTTTTTATCTCGTAATATTGGACAGTATCTTCACATGGAGATTGCGTTATTTCTTGCTTTTGATCAACACAAAGCTAAGTCACATTCATAAGGGCAAACATCCCTTCTGGGTACTTCTGGGTTATTCCAGTGGATTTACCATACACAGTGGCCTGGTGAGCTAGGAAAGCGTCCTCCCTCCACGTACACAACCACCTGCCCTACAACTTAAGGTATAGAACTGAAGGTCTCTGGGAGGGAGAGAACCTTCATTCTCTCTCTGACACCAGGCCACCACACCTTATATGGAAGAGCTGAAAACAGCATCAGCCTCAAAGAGAAACTAAACTGTTCAGAAGATTAACTTCCTGATACTAAGGTAGTAGAAACTTTCCTAATTTGAAGCTGGTAAGTTTTTAACATAAGTGCCTATTTTCTAGGGGGTAACTGATTAACAGTCAATTTCAACCCAAAGAAAGTGTCCATTAGACTCTGACCACTTAATTACTGGTGTCTTTAAGTTGTACAAACAAGGGTTTAGTGTTCACCAGATCTGGAATTTCTTCTCTGGAAACCACCTCTGATACTGACAATTCATAGTTCTAAAAACATCTTTCTACTTTACAGATCTTCACCATATATTTACACCCCTCTGTTCCTTCAACTGGGCCCGAATTCAATCACAAATTTAGTTGTGAACTAACATAAATACAGGTAACAGTCCTAATTTGTTCTGAATATTCAGAAATAAGTAACTGACTATACATTTACTTCTCTTTTTTTTCTTTTCCAGAGGAAAAGTTCTTTTATCCATCCCACTCTAACAATGGCTAATGCAAAAGTAGACTCTGCCAATTGTTTAATATTAAGGGGAAAAGCTAACCTGTCCAGCTACAGCAGCAAAGTAACCATAGAGCGGATCCTGAGTTTGTCCGGGAAACGTAGGTCCTCCGGGCGCCCCTCCATACTGTAAAACAACAAACATAAAACCATCATTCCGCTGACTCCAGTTTTATTCTTTCACCACTGACTGCTTTTGTGCGAAATCAGCCAACCGCCCGCCTTTCACATGGACGGTTCACCTTCCCACCACCCAGCACGCTTTAACTGCAATCATTCCACCCCTTTCTTACATTCTCATCCAATGCAGTATTTAAAAACTGGCAGCTTGAACTAAAATGAATTGTCCTTAAAGTGACATCTGCAGAAGTGAAGCAACTTTAAAATTCCCTAATAGCCTGCAGGTTACTGATTAAATGCAACCTAGGCAAGCAACTTAAGAGCAGGGCTCGGAATTGTTTTCCTTTTCCTCTCATAGCATTTATGGTATTTTTCAAAGCGTTCTGAGACAAGTGTAGCACAGGCCGGGCTTAGGTGTCTCATTCGGACTATTTGGTGGAGAGCACCCGGGTGGGGAGGCGCTATGAAAGAACATTCCGTCTCGGGAACAGTTCCCACGACGACGCGCATCCCAGGCGCCCGGCAAGGTGGTCTTTCCCCCGGAGCTCCCTCCACACTCAGCCCCGCCTCCCCGCGGTCTTTCCCCGACTTTTTCTTTTCTCTTTGCTTTTAAAGAGATCTCCGGGCCATTCGAGATTAAAATGGCTGTTGCTCTCAGGGGAAACCGGGAGGGAGAGGAAGCCAATAGCAAATTCGCACAAGTTCACGCTGCGCATCCCGGGCACAGGCTAGGCTTCTTGGGCTAAAAGCCACCCCGCGCCCCGGCCCCACGGAGCCACCCGCAGGACGAAGGGACGGGGAGAAGGAGGGAGCCCGAGGGTGAGGCCGAAGGGCAGGGGCCTGGGGCGAGGCAGCAGGCAGGGAGATGCCGGGGGCCGGAGGGCCCGGGGAGCCGCCTCCGCGGAGCCATCCAGTGTGGCCCCTCGGCGTCCACGGGGTAATAGCGTCGCCCCCGCGCGCTGGCTGCACTTACCCCGCCTGGGTAGTACCCGCCGCCGGCGCCAGGGTGCCCCGGGTACGCCATGGTGCAGACTGCGCCGCCGCCGCTGCCGCCGCCGCCGCCGCCGCCGCCCTCCGGCCGGGGCCGCCCCGGATCGCACCACACGGACGGCGGGGGACACGCGCCCCAGATGCCTCCCGCACGGCGCCGCGCCCCGGCCTAGGCCCTCCGCGTGCGCGCGGCGTGCTCTTGCGCCTTCCGGGCTCAGGTCGTGCGCAAGCCCGGCGCCCGCAGGCGCCTGGGACCTGCGACGCGGTGCTCAACGGGGACTCTCCTCCCCGCGACTTGAATGGCACATTCCAACAGCAGTACGGTGCCCCGGGGATTCTTTATTTCTTCCTACTCAGGCTCTATTACGATACTTCTAAACATTTTAAACAACTTTATTAGTCGGGGCCGCCTGGTTCTAAGCAGGGTGCACTTTTGTGAGGAACGGGCTGAATGCAGTGGGGGCAGCTCTTAGATGCTTGTGAGGGAAGGAGACGTTGAAAAATCAAAATATGAAAACGCCCTTGGAAAACAGGAATAAACTTCAGGAACTGTGTGCAAAAGAGCGTTTGGCTTGTGGCTGCACGTTTCACTGAAGGGCGCCCGGGGAGGGGACACGACCAACTCCGGGTTGAACTGGGCGTGATAAGGCTTCGGGAGGACAGAGGGCATTTACTGGCAGAGCAACCCCGCCCAGGTTCTTAGAGAATGAGTTGTTTGAATTATCTCGATGATTCAGGCAAAACAACGGCTCTCTCCAAAATTACTCAGCTACTTTTTATACAAGAAAAGTTTAGAGCTACGGGTGTGCTGGTCAGTATTAGGAAGCTGAGAGGTTAGAACTATTCCCTTAGGTAGATTCAGAAAATGATTTTCTTCATTTTTCTTTTTCACCTGGTTGAACAGTCTGATGAGAGCAGTTCAGGTGTGAGATTTTCGTTTTGTTTTTTTGTTTTTTTTTCCCATGTCATTTCAGTCATAACGGATTTTTTTCCCTGAATTTTATCGTTTTAAGAAATGCGCTGAGGAGCAGCATTCACGGTATTTGCTACGGCAGTTGCACAGAAAAATTGAGAGTCATCAACATTTAACAAATATTGGAGAACCTGCAGAGTGTGGTGATGTGCTTGTTTACCATGGGGGACAGGGCTCCTCCATTCCAAGTCCCGGGCTTTGTTCCCCCTAAGTAGTCTTGTTTTTCCCTTGGGCGTTAACTCCCTTCCAAGCCCTCAGTTTGGATGGTGGGACTCCAAAAAGGAAAGTCCTGAATTGTAACAATTGTAATAGTTCCTGTTGTTACATTTCAAATAAACTATAGATTACCTGTTTTATTTTTGATTTAGGAATTTAGATTACTGTTTTCAAATACCAAAGCAATTATCAAGATAGATTAGACATTTTATGAGTCTTTTGACCTCTGAGGGTTTTTTCCTTCTATTTATTTTTTTCTTTTTTTGTGGTAAGAACAATAAACATGAGATCTACCCTCTTAACAATTTTTTAAGAGTACAGTGTGGTATTTTTGACAATATGTAGGGTGTGGTACAGCAGGTCTGTATGACTTTTCATCTGCATGACTGAAAATCTATGCAACCAGTATTCCACTTTGTGTTTCTATGAGCTTGATTACTTCAGATATGCCATATAATTACAGTAATGCAGTATTTGCCTTTTTGTGATTGCTTATTCCAGTGGCATACTGTCCTTGAAATTTATCCAGATACGTTGTAGCTTGTGATGAGATTTCCTTCTTAAATCTGCATAAAATTCCATTGCATGCATAGGCCACAGTTTTAATCCGTTCATCCATAGATGGACATTTGGGTTGCTTCTGCACCTTGTTTTTTGTGAATAATGCTCCAGTGAACATGGCTGTATAAATAGCTCTTTGAGATCTCATTTTCACTTCTTTTGCATATATGCCCAGAAGTGGGACGGCTGGATCATATGGTAATTTTATTTCAAATTTCAATTTAATTTAATTGAGGAACCTCTATACCATTTTCTATGGTAGCTACACTGTTTTGCATTCCCACCAACAATGTGGAAGAATTCTGATTTTTCCACATAATTACCAACCTTTATTATCTTTTTTTTTTTTTTTTTGGTAATAGTCACCCTGACAGGTGTGAAGTGGTAGTGTGGTTTTGATTTGCATTTCCTGATAATTTTTTTAAAAGATTTTATTTATTTATTTGACAGAGGGAGAAACACAGCTAGAGAGGGAACACAAACAGAGGAAATGAGAGAGGGAGAAGCAGGCTTCCCATCGATCAGGGAGTCCAGTCCAGGGGTCTATCCCCAGACTCTGGGATCATGACCTGAGCCGAAGGCAGACACTTAATGACTGAGCCACCCAGGCACCCCTGCATTTCCTGATAATTTATAACATTGAGCATTTTTTCAAATACTTGTTAGCCATTTGTACATCTTCTTTGGAACAATATTTAATTCTTTAGTCCATTAAATGTTTTTAAAATTTTTTTAAAGATTTTATTTATTTATTTGACAGAGAGAAACATAGCTAGAGAGGGAACACAAGCAGGGGGAGTGAGAGAGGGAGAAGCAGGCTTCCCACGGAGCAGGGAGCCCAATACGGGGCTCGATCCCCGGAATCCAGGATCATGACCTGAGCCGAAGGCAGTTGCTTAACCAACTGAGTCACCCAGGCGCCCCAAATGTTTTAAAATTTGAATTCAAAAAAAAAAAAAAAATTGAATTCCAGTATAAATTACTTTATATTAGTGTCAAGTGTACAATATAGTGATTCAGAATTCTGTACATTACTAAGTGCTCATCATGATAAATATATGCTTAATCCCCTTCACCTATTTCAGCTACCCACCCACTTCCCCTCTGGTAGCCATCAGTTTGTTCTCTATACCTAAGACTCTGTTTTTTGGTTTGTCTCTTTTTTCTTTGTTCATTTGTTTTGTTTCTTAAATTCCACATATGAGTGAAATCATATGATATTTGTCTTTCTTTGACTTATGTTGCTTGGCATAATACTCTCTAGCTTCATCCATGTCATTGCAAATGGCAAGATTTCATTCTCTTTTATGGCTGAGTAATGTTCCACTATATCTCTGTATCTATATCTCACTTCTTTATCCATTCATCCTTCTGTGGACACTTGGGCTGCTCCCCCAACTTGGCTATCATAAATTATGCTGCAGTAAACAAAGGGGTGCAAATATCTTTTCAAATTAGTGTTTTATATTCTTTGAATAAATACCCAGTAGTGGAATTATTGGATCAAATGGTAATTCTATTCTTAATTTTTTGAGGAAACTCCATACTCTTTTTCATAGTGGCTGTAGCAGTTTGCATTTGCACTAACAGTACAAGAGGATTCCTTTTTCTCTACATCCTTACTAACAGTTGTTGTTTCTTGTGTTTTTGTTTTTGTTTTGAGAGAGCACATGTCCAAGAAGGGGAGGAGGGGCAGAGGGAGGGAGAGAATCCTAAGCATGGAGCTCAACACAGAGCTTGATCTCATGATCCTGAGACCATGTGCTGAACTGATATCAAGAGTTGGACACATAACCAACTGAGACACTGGGGTGCTCCTGTTTCTTCTGGTTTTGATTTTAGCCATTCTGACAGGTGTGACATGATATCTCATCGTGGTTTTAATTTGCATTTCCCTGATGATCAGTGATATAGAGCATCTTTTCATGTTTCTACTGGCTTCTTTAGCCCATTTAAAAATTGTGTGATTATTTTTTTGCTATGGTGTTGTAGGAGTTCCTTATATATTTTGCAGACTAACTCCTTATCAGGTATATGGTTTGCAAATTTTTTCTCCCATTCCATGGTTTGTCTTTTCATTCTGTTGTTTTCTTTCTTGTGCAGAAGCTTTTAGTATGATGTAGTCATACTTGTTTATTTTTGTTTTGTTGCTTATGCTTTTGGTGTCATAACTGTGAAGTCATTGCCAAGACCAATGTCATGAAGATTTTCACCTATGTTGTCTTCTAGGAGTTTTGTAGTTTTTGGTTTTATATTGAGTCTAATCCATTTTGAGTTGATTTTTATGTATAGTATGAGGTAAGAGTACAATTTTATTCTTTTTTGTGGGGAAATCTGTTTTTCCAAACACTATTTGTTGAAGAAGCCATCCTTTCTCAGTTGTGTATTTTTGGCATTCTTGTGGGAGATCAATTAATTATATATGCATGCATTTATTTGGGGGCACTCTATTCTGTTATTTGTTTTTTGTTTTTTGTTTTTATATTTTATTTATTTGACAGAGAGAAACACAGCCAGGGAGGGAACACAAGCAGAGGGAGTGAGAGAGGGAGAAGCAGGCTTCCCGCCGAGCAGGGAGCCCGATGTGGGACTCGATCCCGGGTCTCCGGGATCATGACCTGAGCCGAAGGCAGTCGCTCAACCAACTGAGCCACCCAGGCGCCCCTCTATTCTGTTATTTGAACTCTGCTTTGAAGTCTGTTTCTTTCTTTCTTTTTTTTTTTTTTTAAAGATTTTATTTATTTATTTGACAGAGTGAAACACAGCTAGAGAGAGAACACAAGCAGGGGGAGTGAGAGAGGGAGAAGCAGGCTTCTGGCTGAGCAGGGAGCCTGATGTGGAGATTGAACCCAGGACTCCAGGATCATGACCTGAGCTGAAGGCAGCTGCTTAATGACTGAGCCACTCAGGTGCCCCTGAAGTCTGTTTCTTCAGAAAGAGGTAACTGAATATAAGAATAGACGGGGAACACTGAACTCAAAGTTGAGTGTAAGCTCTGTCAAAGCTCAAATTTGAAAGAGCATATAAATAAAATATTTGTAAGTATGGCATAATGAGTTTTATGGGTAAGCAACTATGCCAATTGTCATTTTAGTCATCTTTTTACATCTTCCTACTACTCTACTGCTAAAGAATTAAATTTAATGAAGTGCTGCAGGTGAAATTCTTACAGTTACTGCTAACAAATTGGTAAGCTGCTCCTGCTTTCATTTATGAAAAAAATTGTGGCAACTAATAATAACGCCAGACACATACAGTACTTAATATGTGCCAGACCCTCTTCTAAGCACTTTACATATTCACTTAATCCTCATAGAATACCATGAAATGGTTGGTATTATCATCCTCCTTATACAACTGAGGAAACAGACGAGAGAATTTGCCCAAGTGGAAGGAACACAGAGCTGAGCTGGGCTGCCAGGCCGTCCTGGCTGTGGAGTCTGTGCTCCACACTAGGGGACAGCAACCTTTGTCAAGGGCCATATAGTAAACGTAATAAGCTTTGTGGGCTATACAGTCTCTGTGTCAGCTACTCAGTTCTGCCGTGGTAGCATGTGAGCATCTATAGACAGCACACAAATGAATGGGTATGTTTCTTTTTTTCTTTTTTTTTTTTAAGATTTTATTTATTTGACAGAGAGAAACACAGCAGGGGGAGTGAGAGAGGGAGAAGCAGGCTTCCCACCAAGCAGGGAGCCTGATGTGGGGCTCAATCCCGGGTCTCCGGGATCATGACCTGAGCTGAAGGCAGTCGCTTAACCAACTGAGCTACCCAGGCGCCCCCGAATGGGTATGTTTCAATGCAGTTTTATTTACAGACACTGAAATTTGAATTTCATTTAATTTTCACATATCATAAAACATTAGTCTTTATTTTTTTTCAACTCTTAAAATGTGTACATATCATTCTTAGCTCCCTGTGATACAAAAACAGGACGTGGGCCATATTTGGCCCTTGGGTAGTGGTTTGCCAATCACTACTGAAAACCCCTCTAGGATTTTTCTATGACTCTAGGAGAATAGCACTTTAGCAGATGATTAGGGGCTTTTAAGGTAGATCTATGGGTAGCAGTGGCTGAGTCACACTGAGGAATGACGACCTTCCTGGGATAGGATCTGATGGATAATGTGGCTTCTTCCAAGTCTTCCTTGTAGTCCAGTAAGAGGACCAAAAGGAGCACTATGAAAACCCCACTGTCAACCTCACACTGTGTAGTAGTAGCTAGTGGGCCTGTTCAAGGACAAAACTGAATGCAAAGCCAGCTTTTAACTATTTATCCATGTAACATGAGTTCCTTTTTCCATAGGCTGAGGATTGTCAAATCCCCCCCAAAATCAGAAAAAAATTACTCAATAGGAACTCTACAAAAATAGAAGTGAATACAGGAAATTTACTTGTATGGCTTTGACACTCAGTCCAAAGGAAGGTGGAAGGAGAAATAAGCAACTTTTTGAAGTTCTTGCCAAATGTATTAGATACTTCCTTCTGGTATTGCACTTAGAGAAGATCACCTTCAAAAGGAAATGCAATTACCCACGTTTTATAGCTGAGGAAATTGAGGCATGTTACCTTTTCCAAGATTACATACCATGTATTTGAGCTCTGATCTATCTAACTCAAAATCATGGGTGTTCTAAGATATGAAAAATTATGAAGATATTAAACCAAGCTCGCAATTTTTTCCCTCATGGTACTGCTTCCTGAGGAATTAGGGCAGAGAGGGAACTGTAGGAAAATAATTTTTAGAGGTAGAAAACCCCTCCAAAGGTCATACGTGTCAGCCTTGAGCACGACTGCACAAATGGTTGGGTGATGCTTGCTTATTTCTTTCGTTTCTAAATATAACCTGCAGAAATCAAGTTTGTTCCTTATGTCTGCTTTGCTTTTGAACCCAATAAAAACCTCAGTGGAATAAGAACTCATCCTTTACCTTCAAATCACAGAGTCTTAGATATGGACATTGCAACCCAAGCTATTTAGAGAAACTCAGGTACAGGTTCCTGGGGCTCCGGGGCAGTTCGGTCACTTGAACTGTGGACTCTTGGTTTCGGTTCAGGTCATGGTCTTGGGAGCCCTGAGTTGGGCTCTGTGCTCAGTGGGGAGTCTTCCTGGGTTTCTCTCTGTCTCCTTCTGCTTCATCCCCTGCTCATGCCCTCTCTCTCTCTAAAAATGAATAAATACATCCTTTTTCTTTTTAAAGGAGAGGGGGTTCCTACCTGCCATGGGTAGTGTGGGGAGCTAGAATACTGTTATTTGTCTTAATTTACAAAGTGCATGTAATATTAATGTACTAGGTGCAAAAGACTGAGAATTAGGCAGCTATACCACAGTGTTTGAGGGGAGTGGCAGCACGTGGGTTAAGGAGAGAGCTGTGCAAGGATTATAGATAGGGTATAGTCATTTTGGCAAGTCACTGCAATCATCTTCTCTGATCATGCTATTTCATGAAAAAGATGAAGGGGTTGGAGAAGGTGGGAAAAGGTAATTGACTGTCCCAAGATCTTGAAGGCCCAACCCTAGCCTGATGCAAATATTTCAGTCTTTCTAATTAAAGTTGTGGCATTCTCTGAAAAGGCCAGAGAGGATCTCATTCTTTTGTGGTATACCCTCCCCAATGCCTCTTTACATTGTTTTTGAGACAAAAGGTTGTGTGGACTCTCACACTAGAAAAATTTTAATATAAAGTACTGTATAGATTCCAGTTGTGGAATGAGTATGTCACAGGGATGAGAGGTGCAGCATAGGGAATAGAGTCAACGGTACTTTACCAGTGTTGTTTGGTGACACATGGTAGCTACGCCTGTGGGGAGCAGAGCGTAGTATGTAGAGGTGGCCAGTCTCTGTGTTGTACACCTGACACTAATGTCACATTGTGCGCCAACTATACTTTAATAAAATATTAAAGCACTGGGGGTGCCTGAGTGGCTCAGTCATTAAGCATCTGCCTTCGGCTCAGGTCACGGTCCTGGAGACACGGGATCAAGCCCCACATCGGGCTCCCTGCTCAGTGGGAAGCCTGTTTCTCCCTCTCTCACTCCCCCTGCTGTGTCCCCTCTCTGGCTGTGTTTCTCTCTGTCAAATAAATAAATAAAATCCTAAAAAAAAAAAAAAATTGAAGTACTCCATAGAGCATCCAGGGGGTACATCTTTGCTCAGAGAAGTGAAAGAAGAAATACTCTAGCTCAGTAACTGTGGTTGTTTCCCCATTTCCTACAGTTAGATTAAGTCCACGTCTAAAGTACCAGGAAGATATGAGCAATAACATTTGCCAGATAAAGTTCTCAATTTTCTTTTAACTCTGATCTGGCCCAAGATCTTGAAGGCCCAACCCTAACCTGATGCAAATACTTCACTCTTTCCAATGATAGTTGTGGCATTATCTGAAAATAATACCTCAGACAGAACACAGATCTCAAAAAATGTGGAAATGATTGTTTGATAACATAGGGAGATAAATACTATCTCCATTTTCTTAAGATGGTTGGGAAAAAATATGAAGACTAGGACCTTCATTTGGGAATAAAAGACACCCTTTTTCTCTAACTGCAGAGAATTAGAGCTCAATTAATCATGTAACAATATAAGTCTTTTTGAGAGATAGTAATGGATCTAGTAATGTTTCCACCATTGATGTTTCGTGTGTTCCTGGCACACTGTAGGTGGTAATAAGTCATGAACCATACCTGTGCTATGGGTTGTCGTTTTATTGATTTCCCCTCTCTGCCCTCCCCTGCACAGAAGTTTTCTAGTTTGTTGTGGTCCTGCTTGTTTATTTTTTACTGTGTTGTTTCTGTTTTAGGTGTCACATCTAAAAATTCATTACCAAGACCCATGTCAGGATCTTTATTCCTGTGCTTTTCTTCTAAGAGTTTCATGGTCTCAGGACTTTACATGTAAGTCTTTAACCCATTTTGACTTAATTTTTGTGAGTGGTATAAGATTCATTCTGTTATATGTGAATATCCAGTTATCTGAGCACCATGTATTGAAGAGACTTTTTTCCTTTGAGTATTCTTGGCTTCCTTATCAAATATTAGTTGAGTATGCCTCAGTTTATTTCTGTTCTGTTGGTCAGTTTGTCTGTTTTATACCAGCACCATACTGTTGAATGAATGCACCATTCCTGAGAGCCAGAGAGACAGAGAGGCAGAGACAGAGAGAGAAGCAGTCTCACCGAGGAGCAGGGAGCCTGATGAGGGACCCATTCCCAGGACCCTGGGATCATGCATGACCCAAGCCGAAGGCAGACCCCAACTATCTGAGCCACCCAGGTGCCCTGATTCTGCTTTAAAAAGACTTACAAAGTCTGAGAGATTGCTTCTAGGTTCTTTCTCTTTTGGGAGATTCCTGACCACCTCCAGCCCAAACACACACGTCTTAAATATTGCAAATAACTTGACCTAAGTGATTATTTTAGGTGCTTCTCTCCTATAGGTTCTGGGAAGCCGCCAGTGTGTGTTGTGTCCATCTAACTCTCTGGACTCAGAGGTCTTTTGTTTCTTTGTTATTTCTAATTCGTCTGTGCTTGCATAACCATACATATTGACAGGGTCCATGGCTGATACAAAAGCTAGGTCAAGCAAAGCTTTATTTCACGCCAAGCATCAGGAATTATACTTGCCCGGGTCAGGGTCATCTCTAGAGAGAGAACAGTCCCACCTAATTTCTCAGGTCAGCTTTTATAAGGCAAATCCCCAAACCACAAGCTGACCAGGGTTAATTTGCATTTCCATTGTTCAAGATCTGGTTTGTTAAGGGGGTTGGAGTGTTCCACCTGGTCCTAAGTACCGGGAACTGACCGCTTATTCTTAGTTTGCATCTCCATTGCTCCCAGACCGGAGATTAAGGGAGTTAACTGATTGGGTGTCTCCCCCAGTCTGGCTCGCCTTTGTTTTCCAGGAGCTGTTTGTCCATATTTCCTGGAGCTGTTTTTCTGAGTAAACAAGATGGTGGCTTGGACATCTAACATCTAAATAGGTCCTTACACATATCATATTTGTTTTGTTTTGTTTTAAAGACTTTATTTATTTGACAGAGAGAGAGAGATCACAAGTAGGCAGAGAGGCAGGCAGAGAGAGAGAAGGAAGCAGGCTCCAGCTGAGCAGAGAGCCCATGCGGACCTCGATCCCAGGACCCTGAGATCATGACCAGAGTCAAAGGCAGGGGCTTTAACCCACTGAGCCACCAAGGCACCCATACACATATCATATCTGTACACATACTTATAGGATTAAACGTTCATGTGTTTTAGTGGGATTTTTTTTGTACACTTTTCTGCTTTTTGCTGTTCCTTTTTTTTTTTTT
>PITA01028119.1:0-19856 GCA_004023965.1 Spilogale gracilis
CTTTTATTATTCAGAAGGGAGGAAGTTGGGTGGTGCACCTAAATCTTTAACTGCTTTTGCACCCACCCTCCAGACAGGATTAGTATTGTTACTGCAGGGTACAGAGTGATTGTTTAAACTCACAGAAGTTGAGACCATTGAGGCAGAGGGATCAAGGAATACAGATGAGAGATACAGAGATATGATTACCAGGAGGAGGGTTAAATGGAACTATATGTCTTGGATAAGCACACAAAGGACATATTGCCCCGGCCCACAGGGTACATGGCTTTCCAGATTCTAGGCGGGGGAAAGCCCAGAGGGACTTTCATTCACATTCACGGGTACCTCCAAAGTTTCTGGTGGCTTGGGCATGGCGGGAGGGGCGGATCACGCACCATCCCCGACAGATATCTTGGCCAACTCTATGTGTTAGAAAAACAAATCTAAGGGAGATATGAGTTAACGAATGAAAATTAGAACTCTACAGTACCTGGGACATTCCCACCAGTGCTGGGCTAATTTATTAAAACTTGCACCCACTGGGAAACGTAGAGAAAACAAAACATTATCTGTGCATTATCCTGTACTTTTTGCCCTGGGGAACAAAATCTTTACTTATTTAGAGATCAACCTAGCACTTTTTACTGAAGACCACTAATTGCTTTACGAACTTTCATGTTGATTTTAACTGGATTGCCAGATTTGCCTCACAGCTTGAAGCAAATCACATCCTATAATATCTGATAAACAGAGACGCTCTTTTTAAATGGCTCACGTTCCATTTAAGGCAAGTGTACAATTGCTTCAGAAGCCGTCTGACCCATCTGTAAATTCCATGGACGCTTTTACTCCAATGTAAGCCTGGCACCAAAATGTTTTGGGAAAATAGTCCTTCATCAGTGAGTGTATTAGTTCAAGTTAGTAAACTGTCCTAGTATAGAAACTGTATATATTTTTAAAAGTCAATTTTACATTTGAGGTCTACTGGGTACATATTTTTATTTAAAAAGTTCTACTTTACAGGATAAAGGTGAGACTCCATGTCTAAATCTAGGATGCTTTTCTCTCTATACTAGGGAAAAAAATAAATTCCATACAGGTTTTTGTTCATTTGTTTGGTTTTTGGTTTTGTTTTTGATTTTTTTGGAGGGGGAGATAACTTATAAAAGAATACCCGTTCACATACACAGGCACCTTCATCTAAAAGAAGGGTTTAAGGAAAACGCTTATGTCTGTTATAGCTTCCTGAAAAATAAAGTTATTAAGAATAAGTGTCTTTGTTCTGCTGAACATCCAAATTTAGCTTTTTAGGTGAAATCACAGTATTTTGGTAATCCAGTAGACCAAAAACAATGTCTACTACAGAACGTTTCTCTGTTCTAGAAAAGGAAGAGCCATGGTATTTTAAAATTCATTATTTCTATTCTGTAAAGAAACACTGAAAAACTGTTCTTGTCAGAAGTTAAAATTATTATAGTATTAAAAGAAAAAGGCCTGTAATATATTTTTATGTGAACTAGAATTAAAAATAGCAATATTGAATAGAGCAGAAGTTTATGCATTTACACTTCACTCTCAGAATGAAAACTTATTCTGGTTTCTATGCATATTTAAATAACAACATGAGTTTGGAAAATTAAACAGTCTATTAAAAGGCCTATTGAAAAATTAGACTTTATTTCCCAAGAACTACAAAGACCTGGTAATGAAAAAAAAAATTACATTAAAAGTAGAGTGGATATAACACTTCTTTTCTTTGACACATGAGTTGTTAGGTATTATAAAGTGGTTATATTGGAGTCTATATTCTCTGAAGGGATACATATCTGTGTACATATACACATGTACATATATCCTTTTGGAAACGGGTTGTTCCTGAGACTTAAGTTCATTAGCCTCATGTCTATGCTCCACACTCTATTTAGAAAGTTTTGCCTCTCGAGAGAGTGCACCGAATCTGTAAGTGAAGTGGCTGCTACAGTTGATATATTAAGAAGTGTGCATCAGCTCCTGCCTCTAAGGAAAACGCCAGCGGGGGAAATAATTTGTAGTAATAAAGAACCTTGACCTCCTTTTCCCACCATTCCCTTCTTATGTCTCCCTCCCTCACCCCAGACCGTCCCAATAGCCAAGGAGAATAAAACTAAGTATCTACTATGTGCTATGTACCATGCTACACACGTCATCATTTTAATTACAATATATCTGATACCATTTCAACATTTTATGGTTAATAAGCAGTAAGTGATGTTTGAAAAGAAAAAAAAATAGTTCAATATGTTTCTTGCCTGCCACATAGCTTTCCTTTTAAATGTCTATGATTAATTGTTTTCAATGACAACATAGAATTCAATACTCTTGAATTAACTTGTTCTCTGTTGTGTTTGCTCTGATTGCCTGAAAGAAAAAGTACGTGGATTTTAAATTTCTTCCTTTAGTTAAATAGAGTTGATGAGGGATCATTCTTATTAAGGCATATTGGTCTTATGTTAAACATATTTTTGATCTCTTCAGCTTTTTTCCCCTCTTCTCTCCACCAACGCAGGAAAGACTGCTTCTGAAACCACTTCTGTTCACCATTTTCAAACACAATGCCCTGACACACTCTGTGTCCTAGTTCAGCTATGATGTGTCCTCTTCATAGAAGGGAGGGCCCTTCTCTGCTGAGCCCCAAGCAGTGTCTGCATCTTACTGATTTTTGCAGCTCTTACAACATCTGCCTGGGCAATATCTGGACTAAAACTGTTCTTTATGTAGTGTGCTTATATTATGTTGCACATTCCCCCACTTCCTGTAGGGCTTTCAAAGAGCTAAAAAATGACTAAGGAACCTCAAAATAAATTTCTAACTCTGTTTTCATAAAAATAGCAAATCTTGGGGCACCTGGGTGGCTCAGTTGGTTAAGTGACTGCCTTCGGCTCAGGTCATGATCCCGAGTCTCCCGGGATGGAGCCCCACATCCAGCTCCCCGCCCTGCGGGAAGCCTGCTTCTCCCTCTCTCACTCCCCCTGCTTGTGTTCCCTCTCTGGCTGTGTTTCTCTCTGTCAAATAAATAAAATCTTTAAAAAAAAAAAAAGCAAATCTTTTAAGTTAGGAAACCTTTTTGTTATGAAGGTAGGTCGAGGAGGAATACAAAGCAGCTTCACTTTTTGTCTATTCAAGGAAATTAATTAATGATAAGTACAAAACGCTCTCTTTTTAAAAATATTTTTAAAAGATTTTATTTATTTGACAGAGAGACAGACAGAGGAGACGCAAGGGGAACAGGAGAGAGAGAAGCAACCTCCCTGCCAAGCAGGGAGCCCCATGCGGGGCTCAATGCAGGGCTCGATCCCAGGCTCGACCTGACCCAAAGGCAGATACTTAACTGAGTGAACCACCCAGGTGCCCCCAAAGTGCTGTTTTAAAGTTCAATCTTGATGGAAAAGGCACTGGATTTTTTTCATAGCTAGGTCAAAATGAATTATAGAAACCTTAGTATTGATTTCCTTTTGTGCTTTACTGAAAGTAGCTTTTGTTAAATTTAGTATCTCATGAGTTTTAGCTACAATTATGTCCAAGTATGAGCTACACTTGAGACTCACCCTGATAGAACTGTTCATACATCTCTTCTTCAACTTTATGTTGGACTGTTTGCAAAGTAAAGTATCATATAACTAAGATACCATAACTTAAAAATATGGGATGCCTTCCTGCTACTGATTGAATTGTGTTCTCCCCTAAATTCCTATGTTGAATGCCTAACCCCCTCATCATGGTATTTGGAGATACAGCCTTTGGAAGACAATTTTGTGTAGAAGTCCTGAGGGTGGTGTCCTCATAATGGGATTAGTGACCTTATGAGAAGAGACTCCAAAAGTTCTTTTTGCTTTCTTTCTCTGCCACGTGAAGACAGTGAGAAAACTTTCATTTGCAGGGCAGGGAGAGAGCTCATACCAGGAAATGAATCTGCCAGCAGCTTGATCTTAGACTTCCCTACCTCTAGAAATATGATAAATAGCCATTTTTGTTTAAGCCACCCAGTCTGAAGTATTTTGTTGCAACTGCCTGAGCAGGCAGAGACACTTTCCAGGTAGTAAGTTTGCAAGAAGCCATGTAATTGCAGATTGCTCCTGAAACTAAATTTGAGGCTAAGTTCTACTGGTAGACTGAGTTTCAGCTTCATAGCACAAAGCAATCTCAAGATCTGTCTTCAAGGCTGGGAGAGCCAGGTCTCCTCCACAGGTAGGGGCCTCCCTTTGGATTCATCAAGTTAATTCAACTCACTGATTGTAGGTAAGCCCTGAGCACCATCCAAGGGTAAAAATAGATAGCCCTTTCTTCAGTTAACACTTTTCCATCATTTTCAGAGTTAAGGAAGATTCAAAATCTAAGCCTAAAAAGCCTGAGTTAGGGCCCAGGGGATGCCCCAGACTCTAAGATACCTCCTGGAGCTAAAGTGAGATTTTTCTGACAACCTCAGGGCAAACCTCTTCAGGAAGTGCAGGTCTATGAGGGTTTAGTTAAAATCTGACATTGTCTGGGTTAGTGCCTCCACAAACCACTGACTTTCATATTGCAGGGTAGAATAAGGATGGAGCAAACTATCAGGCATCTATAGGAATGATTAAAACTCATGCAAATGACCAGCAACTTCTCTCCTTGGAATCCCAGCCATGAAGGTCAAGAAATCATCATTCTCTTATACATTTCTATAAAAAAGCAGTGAAGTGGGTCACCTGGGTGGCTTGGTCAATTAGAGGGCTGCCTTTGGTTCAGGTCATGATCCCAGGATCCTAGGATCCAGCCCCACATCGGGCTCCCTGCTCAGCAGAAAGCCTGTTTCTCCCTCTCCCTCTGCCTCCTGCTCTGCCTACTTGTGCTCCCTCTCTATCTCTCTGTCAAATGAATAAATAAAAATATTTTTAAAAAACAGTGAAGTAAAACAGTTAAGGGTTTTAACTTTTAGTTAAAGTTAAACTTAAAGTTGCAGAAATAAAACAGCAGCAAATACATTCATGGTTTGGTTAGAAACTACACGGTGCTGTCAACAATGTTCACATCATGTGGATTAAGTTTCTTGGATAAATTAGCAGTTTTCATATGCCTAGTTTACATGGGATCCATTATGGGTGTGGTGGAATTGGGGTCAAAGAAATGGCAAAGGTTTGGATTTGGTTTTGATTACCAAGGTTTGTCGAATATGTCTTTGTGTTTAACTCTTATTATAATGTTGCCAGTGAGTGTTTGCCTAACCTCTGCCTCACAAACATCAAGTTTCAATTCCCTAACATACTGCTATGCTTTTAATTTGTATCTTCCAGCTCCTAGCCAGATTCTTGCTGTTTCTTCATGTTCCCTAAGGCAGCACTCCTGCATTACTAGCTTCCATATAGATGCTTCAGTCCTATACCACATCCAGGCAAGAACTCTTCTTGGATCTTCCCAATTAGAGCAAATCTGTAGTATTTAACTTCTAACTATACAAGTAACACTGATTTGTAATTAGTAACAGACTTCAAAATGAGCTTGTGACCAGTATTATACATACGATTAATTTCTTCCAATCTATAATTAATTCATAATAGTATTTAGTTAAATGCTAATGATAGGAAATTTGGTCTTTTAGGACCAGAGTTATTACCTCTATTAGAAAACTCTAATTAGAGAGCTTTTTATTAGCGAACTCTCACTATTTTCACCAGAAGTAAAATTTAAAGTTAGTAATATGTACATAGGAAACTGGATGAAATAATTTCCTGTTGAGTGAATGAGGTCTTAAGCATACCACCCTAATTGTCTACTACGGCTTTCTATAGTCAGATTTCTTCTACAGTAGAATATTTACAAATATAGATGTTAAAACTTGTCAAGGCATAAGTAAAGAAAATCGCTATTTGTTGACTCTAGAAAATATAAAGACATAACACTCAACCAAATGACAGATTCAAAGGTTTGTTTTTTTTTTTCTTTCTTTTGGGGGCGATTGTCAAGTATTATAAAAATGTTTTTGAGAAAACGTGGTATTAACATTCAGGCTTGTTAAAAGAATAATAAGACAATCACCTCTGTAAGAAATACAGAGCTAAATATTTTGTGTCCTAGAGAATGTTAGTGCAACCAGGGAATTGATGGAAATATGGTCCTGTTTTTATTCAAGTTTCTCCTCAGCAAAGGCTATGGTATATTAACTCTGTGGAAAAAAATTATGTATAGTTAGATATATAGGATATACAGGACTCTAGGATTTTGAGTTGGCATTTACTTAAATATCCCCATCCAAAAATATGAGGATGAAAAGAACTGCAGAATATTTCTGGTAAAATAGATACTTAAACCACTTAACTTCTTCCACCTTCCACTCATCCATTTTGAATGTTTCCCTTGCTGTCTCTGCCTAAGGAACCTTGGCCTGTACCTTTGCATTGACATCCTAGGTTGTACTGAAGAAAGCCTTTTTTTTTTTTTTTTTGCTTGGAAATACAGAATTTCCAGATACTGGAAAATTTTGATGGTGGGATGGGACAGGGAACATGGGGGAAAATGAGAGAAAGTTAAGGATTCTTTAGTGGTTTATAAATAAATAGTGTTTGAACATCTCTTATTTAAGAGCCATATGATATAAATATTTATGAAATGTGGAAGACCTTTAAAAAGCACCTTGAATATAGAACAGCATTTTCACATTGCCTGGATATGAAATGCTTAATTTTTTTCAACATCTTAATTAAACAGCTCCATTAATCTATATGTGGCACTTAAGTGACATACATGGGACATAACAGTACTTACTGTGCATCCAGGAGTTGCTTCCTGCAATGGGATAGACTTTGTGCAGTTCTTGTTAATGACTAGAGTTCACTGGAGTCATGTGAGTTTCTCAGCCCCTTGAAGGTGATCATATACATGGTTGACAACTCCTTAAGCATCCATAGTAAGCATCCAGTAACCACTTGGGTATTGAAGAAATGAGCATATTTTCGGCTTCTTCTCATCTGCCAAATAGTTTCCATCATGAAAGGATATTGAAGAAGAGATTTCAAATTCAAATCTGAATGGTTTCTATCCTGAAAGGATATTGAAGATGACATGTCAAATTCAAATTTGATAAGAAATTCAAATTTTTCATTCCTTTCCAGTTAAAATTAGCTGATATATATATAAAAAAACACCTAGCTACTTTGTATTTACCTACTATGAATTAGTTTCATTTACACACACACACACAGTACCCCAAAGTAAGCGTAAATGGGCATTCTGTAAGCCATCATATTCAAGGGAAAAAAATGGGAACAAAGACTTTATTTTCCTGTGAAGCTTCTCTTTAGATGCAGCCATATGCTTTTATTTTCCTATTTCTGTCCTAATTTCTTAAATTCAGTTGAGAATAAGCTGTATATTCTAAAGGAGTGTGCGTAAGTGTGCATATATATGTATTTATATGTATATTTGTGTGTGTGTATGTGTGTGTGAGTGTGTGTAATGCCTCTCCCTTTGAATGCATAGGATGCTGGAGGAACTTTTTTTATTTTTTAAATTTTTTAAAAAGATTTATTTATTTATTTGAGAGAGTGAGAGAGCACAGAGGGAGAGGGAGAATCAGACTCTCCACTGAGCAGGGAGTCTGATGTGGGGCTCAATCCCAGGACTCAAGATCATGACCTGAGCCAAAGGCAGATGCTTAACAGACTGAGCTACCCAGGTGCCCCAGCTGGAGGAACTTTAAATTATCTTTTATCTATGAGATAAAGGTAATTTCATGTCTTGGTAGCCACAAGATTATCTCCCTGTCTTCATTCTTCTCTCAAAACATTTTGCCAATCTTAGTCAGCCTGAACTATCATCACTTTTAGTTTAAACATTCTCCTTTTGTTCTTCTTTAAGAGAATTGAGATTATTTCTGAGCTTATTTTTATCAATAAGATACTGCAGATTTAAGATTAAACATGATACTCAGTTTCTCCAATTGAAAAGTCATTACCACTGTACAAGATTGTGCTAAATTCTTGAAACCCTAGAGAACCCTGCTTCAACATTGTATTAGATTGATGATGTATGATCATAGTTACACATTATTAAATAATAACATGGAATTTTTTTCAAGCTTAGGACATTTCCTTTAAAAATAAAACATTTATTGTGGCAAGTGATATAGATTTGCTCTAAATTCTCTTGTGTTTGTTGGAGTAGTATAACTTGAGGAGGGGTGATGACAATAAGGGAAAGGGGCTGCCTGGGTAACTCCATTGGTTAAGCATCTGACTCTTGATTTCAGCTCAAGTCATGATCTCAGGGTCATAGGATTGGGCCCTGTATGGGGCTTTGTGCTCAGCACAGAATCTTCTTGTCTCTCTCCTTCTGCTCCTCTCCTTACTCACTCATACTCTACCTCAAATAAATAACATCTTTAAAAAAAATTAAAAGGAAAGGATGTCTTAACCAGATGGCTTTGTATGTGGGTGGCATTTCATCTCACAGCTTTCAGGTCACAAATAACATGGGGATATAATAATAAAGTAATAATTCAGATCATTCAGGTAATACAAGTTGTTTATGAAAACATGGTTGGAAACTGATGGATCTAACATTTCTATCTAATGTGTTGAACATCATCACCAATTAAATAATTGTGTTCCTTTCTGTCATACTATAAGCGATTCCTAGATATATATGCCTGTATACTTTATACGGGTAATGAAGTCATGAGAGGGGGGCCTCTGGAAACAGACTTACATTTTTTAAATCTTTATTTAGAAAGTATAACTTAAAATTTTTATGATCAACTGTTACTTAACCTACTGTGATTGAATGAGACATTTCTCCCAGAACTATCATTGATGTAACCAGGAATATTTTCAGTAGTTCCATAATGGTGAGTTTTTTTCTTTCCTTTCAGCTGGGTTCTTTAGAGGATCATGAGGCAGCACAAATAGATAGGATAGAGATGCAAAATTAGGCTTAATTTCTCAGCTTAAATATTTTGAAATTATTATTTATCTCAAAAATATTTTCTTTTTAAAAATGTTCAGGGTGTTTTCTTTACTCAGTATATTAAATATTAACATCTCATACGTATCTTGTTAATGGAAGTGATTACAAACCTATGAAGGTTTTATTATGTTTGTGTTCAATACGACTCTCTAGCGTTATATCCATCTACTTTCTTCATATATATATATATGAATACACACACAGACACACACACACACACTCTCTCCAGTAGAATGGAATTTCCTGCAACTCTCCAATTTGGCAGGATTTTACACTTCTGTGTTCATAGATATTGATCCTGGTATTCATTTGCACTTTTTCTCCTATCATTTCATCTAGTTAATTCTTATCTTCCTTCAAATCAGCTCTAGTGCCAATGCACTCAGAGTTTTCTGTTCTGCAGCATATGCATATCTATACATTTTCTTCCTTGCACATTGTGTCCTGTGCACAACATTATCACAGCACTGATTTTTCTCTACCAAAGTGACACTGTTATCTTTCAGTGTGAGGTTAGGTATCTTTTTTTTTTTTTTTTTTTTTAAGATTTTACTTATGTATGTGTGAGAGAAAGAGCACATGAGAGACAGGGCACTAGAGAGAGCACAAGGCAGGGGGTGGGGCAGAGGGAGATGGAAAAGGTGACTTCCTGCCTAACCAGGAGCCCAAATGTGGGCCTCAAACCCAGGATCCCCAGATCATGACCTGATCTGAAGGCAGGTGCTCAAGGTCCGAGCCACCCAGGCACCCTGAGGTTATGTCTTATACTACTAATTAACATGTATAACTTCATTTAATCCTCACAACAGGCTTATAAAGCAGTTATTATTACACACCTATTTACAGGTTAATAAATTGAAGGAAATAAAATTAGAAACATAAAACTAACAAAGACCACACAGTAAGTGACATAAGGAAAATTTAAACAAGAAGTGAGACTCCCAAACTCACACTCTTAACTACTACATTTTTTGATGTTTATTCCTAGTACATAGTGTGTGGTACACAATACTGACTCTATAGATGTTGGTTAAGGAATGAATGAACTCTCAGTACTGTGGTTTCTCTTAAATAGACATTATATAAAGATATCATGCACTAACTATAATGGGTAGAAGTCAAACTGAATACAGTATATGGCTTATATAAATATTCATTAATTAAGTTAATTAAGGGCCTGCTATAGCCTACCGCTGGGACGGTGCGTGATCTGCCCCTCCTGCCACCGGAAACTTTGGTGGAGGTATCTGTGAATGTGAATGAAAGTCCCTCCCAGCTTTCCCCTCCAAGAATTGGAGTTATGCTAATGTCGCAGTCATCAACGCCATCTTTACTTGCCTTTTGTTCTTCTTGCTCAACTATCAAACTGAGTCTATTCCCAAACTTCTGTTTTAATGGTAAAGGTTGATTTCTTAGAAAGGCTTGACTTTCCCTGCTGTGAATCACTTTAACTTTAACCTAACTGCATCCCCCAACTTCCTCATTTTGGAATAATAAAAAACTGGAACCCTTGACAGTCAAGAGAGACAAAAGCGGAGACAAAGGCAGAGGAAAAGGCAGAGAAAGAGCCAGAGAGCCTGTGAAGCTAGAAACAGAAAAGCAGAGAGAGCAAGAGAAACAGAGAAGCAGAGAGCAAGAGAGACAGAAGCAGAGAGAGCAAGAGAGAAGCAGACAGAGAGCAAGAGAGACAGAAGCAGAGAGCAAGAGAGACAGATGCAGAGACAGAAGCAGAGCAAGAGGGCCAGAGCTAGAGAGCCAGAGCTAGAGAACCCCAGAGCTAGAGAGCCCCCAGAGCTAGAGAGCCAGAGCTAGGGAGCCAGAGCTAGGGAGCCAGAGCTAGGGAGCCAGAGCATGAGCCTGAGCCTGCTTCCTGGGTCTCTCCTGACTGACCTCGGGTCTGTCAGCTTGCATCAGATCTCTGTGTCCATGTCATTATTTTGCCTGCCAGACATCCTGTGGTTCAGGACCCACATCTCTGCTGAGGCTAGTCCCCGGTGACAGCCTACCTTTGTTTTGTTACTTATATAAAAAAGCACTCACCATTCTTGGTCATTAAAGTTGCTCAGGTCACCTAGAGAACACTAATCTTCCCTGATAAATTCTCTTTCATGGATGCTGTCTCCAGGTAGTGGACACACAAAAATCATTATAGCCCCTTTTCTCTCCTTTGAATAAAGGAACAGGATCCTTGTGCTCTCAAAATAGCCTCCCCTGCAGAAAATGAGTATTGTTCCAGGAAAGTCACTTCTTATTTTTGTGTCTTAACTTTTACACTTGGGAAATGAAGAAAGATTTTAAGAGACAAATATTTGCCTAACACTCAGAAGGGTTTGGGGGACAGTAGTAATGAAATAACGATTTCTAAAACACTAGCAGATTTGCAGACAAAAGTTGCTGTGAGATGCAAAGATGATAAGAATTTTAGGGAAACGTCCATTTAATAGTCATTCACAAGAGAGGTTTAATTCTAAGAAGTGCTTAAAGAAGTGCTTCGATTTAGCTCTTAAAGTCCAAGTGATTATTTTAGGACTTTAAAATATACCAACTTGGGTAGAAAACAAATAAGCAAGTCATAAACATGTCAACTTTGCTAAAAATCAGATTCTGTTTCCTAAATTTAAAATGTAGTAAGAGTGATTACTCTGTATGGAAGTCAACAAAAAAATTTCAAAGAAAGCAGAAATAAGCATGATTCACAACAACACAAAGTGTCGTTAGAGGCAGAATCATAAAAATAACATCATGAAACACATTCCATTTCCCAGATACTTCAATGTAGATTTTAGGTAAAAAATAATACAGGGGATACCATTTCTGTATTAAATATCAGAAAAGAGAACATAATAATTATAAAGGTGGGTAAAATGTTATCTTTTGTTTTTATCACACTAGTAAACAAAAATGGATTTACCTAAATTTCTCTTTGGCACAGAGTTGGATTATTTTTTTCAGACTATTAGATTTCCAGAGAATTCTTTAGAAACTTAGTTATCAAGCCTGAATGAAGATGCATTACAACCTATAACCTTTTCCTCTAAAAAGGATAACTTTTTACTAAATTAACCTCAATTATGACCTTTTATCTAAGTGAATAATTCTTATTTTCTTTCCAATGTACTTTGGTTACTTAGAGCCATACTGAAGAAAAAGTCTTCAAAAACTTCCTAAACATAACTTTTTAAGGTAGAATAAAACTCACAATAAGTCATGGAAATAGGACATAATTCCTGTGTGCATTTTACCCAACTGTTTCCAGTTCCATTATCTCCAATACCAGACAACACTGTCAAAATCAGGACATTAACACAGGTGCAATAATATTGTCAGTTATAGGCAAAGGTAAAGTTTGAAGTCATTGATTGACAGATAGATAGATAGATGATAGATAGATAGATGATAGACAAATGATTGATAAATAATAGAAAAATTGAAAGACAGAAGATAAACAGAATAATAGATATGGTTTCATTCCTTGAAATCAGGATGGAAGAATGGGTAATAAATGACTTTAGTTTACATGAAAATAAGGCAAATCTAATCTTTATTTTTTGCCATATAAACCCCTGAGCCCCTGTTGCTCATTCTACACATCTCTTGTAGACACATTGTTATCACAGTTATTCGTGATGTTTCTGGCCATAACCCACGACACCGCCCTTCTCCTTCCACTCCCTGATTGTCCCCATCTTCCTGTGATGGCTCACAGCCCGCATTACTTCAATTACTGGCTCAGGGTCCTCTATCTCAAGTCAAACTCCTACCTGTTCTCTTGATGCACAAACTAATCATTTGGTTTTGTATTGTATAGGATTCATGCATGGACAGTATATTTTTCTTTATCATTGGAAATGTCCTCTATTATTATTTTCTTGTTTGTCTGACTTCTTGCAATAGATCATAAACTGCAAAAGCATTTCTTCCATCACTTTTGAATTTCCCTAAGTGCACAATCAATTGTGCATATGGTAAAGCTTAAAAATGCTTGTTGAATGAAAGCCTAGCTTTGGCACTAAATGACAACAGAGAAAATGATAAAAGGACATATCTCCTTAGATACATTGCAAGAAACATACCTGAAAATGGAAGTTTCAGGAACAATCCATGTTTATTGAAAAAAATATTTCTCTTTGGCATATATTTGGAGGTAAAAGGGGTAGAAAATCAAGAAGAATTGTAATTGAAGTGACTTGGAAAAAATAGAATTTAAGGCTTTGTCAAGTCCTGCCCAAATTTCTGCCCACAAAATGTGTGCATATTAAATGCATATTATCGGGGACCTGGGTGGCTCAGTTGGTTAAGCCACTGCCTTCTGCTCAGGTCATGATCCTGGAGTCCCAAGACTGTGTCCCACATTGGGCTCCCAGCTCCAGAGGAGTCTGCTTCTCCCTCTGACCTTCTCCCCTCTCATGTTCTCTCTCACTCTCTCTCTCTCAATAAATAAATAAAATATTCACAAAATAAATGCATATTATCTTAAGCCACTAAAACATGTCAAAATGATGGACATTTGTTTTAGCATGAGATAGCAGGGCAGTCCTTACTTTAATAACAAACTATATAAAAATAGTTTCATGACTATGACTACATTACAGTATGTGATGTGTGTTTATGGTATTTCCAGAAAATAATGAATATAGCACATGACCTCAGAAACCCTTGAAGAATTTGACATTAAGTATATTGAAATCAAACAGAAACAATAATGTGAAACAGTTACTAAAAGATAGCATCAGTACATTAAACTTAAGATAAAATCACAAAAAAATCAAGCTAAGGTGTATAATGTTGATAGTGAGACACTGTTTGAGGGACTTGGTTTTAGACTAAGGCCCTACATGTACAAGGTTGATGAATAGAATGGAACTGAATATTTCCATGCTTTTATATCTATGTAATACACTGATAAATGTATTTATGCTTATTCTAATAGGCATGCTTTACTTTTAATTATACATGCCCACACACCCACATACCAAGAGAACCAGAAGTCCACTGATCCTTTTTGTAACTGATGTTTCCAGTGTGTCCCTAAGATGGGGACGTCTCATTTCGAGATGGAGGTGTCAACTAAGCCTTTGATTGTCCAGAGACATGAGCTGTGTCCCATATATATTACATTTGCCTAAATTCAGTCTACTTTATTTACTTTCAAAATCTTATGTCTTTACTGTGAAGGAGTCATCCCTGTGTGTGGCCATTTCTTCTTGGGTGCCCATATTTCTCAATTCAGTTTTTAATTGGCTTGCATAATAAAAAAACTTTTTTCCCAAAACATGGACATATATTTATTACAATCAACATAAATATTTAATGAAGTTTATTCTACTCAAATTATCAACCAGTCACTTTAACCTGAATGTTACATTTTGGAAGGGAGAGTGAAGACTACCTTCACTCTCATAATATTACGAGCAAAGGATGAGAAAGGTTATGTGGCTTGTCAAAGATCAAACAATTCTGATATTGAAAGTCTTATTCTAATTTTAATTTTCAAAATTTTAATTGTAAAATACTTTAAACATATACTAGTACAGGACATAATATAAAACCGGGCTATATACCAATTGCTGGAGTGTTCAACAGATAAGATTTTTGTCATATTTCAGATCTCTGTCTTTAAGAATAAAAGAGAAAAAGAATACTGATTTTCCAGGTTGATATTCTATTCAAAAAAACCCAGCTGCCTGTCTCTCAGCTTGGAATTATTGCTGATTTTTATTTTGGGGAAAGGTTAATAGTAAGTTTACTTTGCAGAGGACTTTCATCTGTTAGCACATTTGAGTCTCCCTATCCACTTGAGAAATAGTTAGGATATATATTACTCCCCGTTTTTAATGAAAGAATGAAGCATAGGAATGTTAAATGATTTTCCCAAGATGTCAATGTGAGTCAAAGAGAGCCGGACCAACCTCTGACTGCCAGCCTGCATAGGTCTTGCTGTATCGTGCTGCATACGTTATAAGGTAATAACTCAATATCAGAACATGCGTACAGCATGAAGAGAAACACATTTCAAAGCACAGTTGGAACTCTAAATTTTTAAGTGACTTAAACCTATATTAGACCATCACCAGAATTGCAAACTTATCTAGAAAATGTTAATAATCCTCTCAGATTCCCATGAGCTACCAGTTGATTCTTTACCTTGAAATATCACTTTACCCCTTTCCAAATGCTTTCACATAGTTTAATTGTCCCAACCACCCGACAAGGCGGGAATTATTTAGTCATCTTTTTGCCAGTGAAAATTTGCCAGTTCATTGCTGAGAATGCACCCATTCATAGTGGCTTATGCTGGGTGTCCCCAATCTTTGTTGCACATTAGAATCAGCCTGTGAAACTTCAAAATCCTCAAGACCCAGGTATTGTTCAATACAAAAAGCAAATCAGAATGTCTAGGAGTGGATTCCAGGCATGGCCAAGTTTTAAAGAGTCCAGGTGATTCCAGGGTTCCACACAGTTTGGGAGCTCCTTACACATCTGAGTTACCAGTGCTGCTAGTCCTAGTGCTCCCTCCTCTACCATATGCAAGTGTCCTCACACTTGAGCTTGCTCTCGGTTTAGGACATCAGCTACCCTCACTGTAAGGAGATTCATTTGACCCTGCATTTTGATTTTTCATTCCCTTATGACTAGAAACAGATCTTTACATAACATGCAGTCACCACACCATTTTCCTCCCCACATCATGCTACAGCTGAAATGGAAGTTCACCATCTAAGGCACTGGCCTCTAATAACCCTGATTCTATTTTTAGTTCACCTTGTCTATAGTCTATGAGATTATCCTTGTTAAACAACGGAGAGAAAATATCAGTCTTTTTAATCTGAATTTTAAATCCACAATGAAACTCTGAACACCCTCCATACGTTGAGATGGAAACAGAAAAGTTATGAATCATGTAATAAATCTCACATTATCTACAAACTTCATATGCCAACAGTCTTGGGGGAGCTCAGGAGGCCCAGGCACTTTCCAGTTATTCTCACATAACCTGAAGGATAATGTAGTATTTTCCAGGACTGGCCTCTTCATTGTTTATTAACAGTTCTCCAAGAAACCTCAGCCCATATATCTCCCACTCATTCTTGGGTTGTAAAGAGTATTTGGGAACTACAAAACCCAGACATAATGTTCAAAAAGGATCTATAATTTTCACCACCGTACAAACATTCGCAACATTAAAAATTTTCCAGCTGGCTCTCCGAAATGTGGATATACCATGCTCCCCTAATCTGGAACAAGAAAGAATGGCTAAGAAAATCTGTGCTCTAGTCTTTTACTTCCTTGGAGAACATGGGTCCAAAAATGAGAAGGTAAGAAGCTTCAGTACAGTTGTCTACTGTTTCTCAGAGTCTTTACTAGTAAACATAGAAATTAAGAAGCTATGTAATATATGACTCCATCTTCAAGAAGTTTCCAAGATTTGCAGTGGCCTGATAGGAAAGACCAGACATTGTACCACTATAAACAAAGGAATTATTTCACTAGAAATAATGTTAGTATTAATTGATCCTACTTTGCCATTTGGTATCATTTGGCTAGAATATATCAACAGGCTTACCTTTCTCTTGAATGCAAAATTAATCATCCTTAAGACCATCACACACCTCACTGAACTTTTTATTTTCTACATAAGAGAAGTCAATCTCCAGATATAACTAGTACTGAATTAATTTACTACTCAAATTAATAGTAAAGTTATTGAGAAGTACTTTAAATAACAATGTAGACTAAGAATCCCCTTAATTTTGACACTGTAAATCTTCTAAATTTTACTCAGCATAACATTTTCATGACTCAAATACCCTTTTCAGGAGGAGAAATTTTTAAATGGCATTAATAAAAAATTTTATTACCTAAAGAAACTGCTTGTGATGTCCTCCTTTAGAAAAGCCCACTTCTTAAAGACTGGTATAAAGGCAAGTAATTGTACATGAATAATAATTTGAATTTTAAAGTAAGATCAAGGTTTTCTGAATGAGATATACATATCATATATATATCATATATCTTAACTTACCAATTTCTTAACATATATATTGATATGTGTGATATATATATATATCAAATGATTTATATCATATATTTATCTTAAAATGCTAAAGTATATTTTTAGATTATAAATATTTTAAATATATTTATATTTAATATATATTAAATATATGTATATATTTACCTTGCACATTTATATCTATGATTTACCTGAAATTTATATTTGTGGATATGAGGTAGTAAGTTTTCCTTTCACTATATAGACAATTGTTCTAGCAAAGTTTACTGAGAAAAAAGTCCTTTCCCCACTGAAAAATAGTGATACCTATGTTGTATACCTAATATATCTATGTGAGTCCATATCTGTACTCTCTTCTGCTACACTGAGGTTATTTGCCTATTGCTGAGCCAATATATTTTTATTACTTTCACTAAATAATATAATATCTATGAAAACAAGTCTTCCCACCTTGTTTTTCAAGACTTCCTTAACTATTAGACATTACCATGTCCATATAATTTAAATGAACTTGTCAAGTTCTCCACTCCTACCCACACACATACAGTTGTTGGGATCTTGAATGGGGTCTCAATGAATCTATGAATGAGTTTATACAGAATGGACATCTTTTTTTAAAGAAAGATTTTATTTATTCTGTTCATTTATTTTAGAGAGAGTGAGAGAGAGCAAGAGCAGGGAGAGAAGCAGAGGGGGAAGGAGAAGGAGAAGAAAGAATCTCAAGTGGGCTCCATGTTGAGCATGGAGCTAGATGCACGGCTTGATCTCAGGGCTCTGAGATCAAGCTGAAACCAAGAAGAGTTGGAGGCTTAATTTACAGCCACTTGTACACCCTGAGAATTGATGCCTTAAAATTATGGAGTCTTCCAATACTTGAATACAGTGTATCACTGGATTTTAATATTTCTTAACAATGTTTTATCATTTTTTAAATGTGAAGTCCTTGCACACATTTTCCTGGATTTATCCCTAGGTAATTTTTAATGCTATTGACATGATTTAATATTTATATTTTTTTAAGTTTCCAACTTCTTGGTGCCTATATACAGAAACAAAATTAATTTTCAATATTGATCACACATCCAACAATGTCTCATTCATTTATTAATTTAAATACCGCTTTCAGTTCTTTTGGATATTCTATATACACAAATCATGTTTTCTACACATAATGACTGCTATTTTTTCCTTTCTAAATCTTTAAATATTTTATTTCATTTTCTTCCCTTATTGCCCTAGGTAGGATTTCCAATACAATGTTAATAGAAAGAATACTTGGTTCATTTCAGGAGGTGAGCTTTTAAGTATCACGCTGCTGTAGGGTTTATTTTATAGATATCTTATATTGTAATTAAACATTGTGCTGCTATTCCTAGTTCCGTTGTCTAATTTGTATCCTTATAGTAAATCCTTATAATTTAAGAGAAATAGTGTATGTATTCTTAATCTGAAAGCACCTAATTAAAACAATTATAATTCTGTCATTATCTTTTAAATATTTATACCTCTAAATTTTTTTTAAATTTTATTCTCTAAAGTAGAACTTCCAGAATACTGAGTGATAATGATGGCAAATGTTCTAATCTTGTTCTTGACATCAATGAAAATGTCTCTAGAATTTCATGTAGATTCTATTTGCTATTATTTTATTTAGAACTTTTATATCTATAGTCAAGATTTTTAGATCTATATTTGTGGGCAGGATTGGTCTGAATCAATCACCAATCTCACTTGAATGACATTTAATAGCCAAATCCTTTTATGTGAGTCTATTTTGTGATCTGGTCTTCAAATGCCCCATATTAAATAATCCTCACAATGTTCAAAGAGCTTTTTGGGTTTTGTTTCCATAGGACTGAATAAATGATAAGACACATTGCCTGATCATAAAACATTATGTCAGAAGGTTTCTGCACTAATCTGTGATATAAAGATTGTCATTTTGATTGGCTCTTTTATAAACCAATTAATACATTGGAATAATATAGGGCATACATTTTCCAGCTCCCAATTCCATGAAGTAACATAAAAAATTGTAAAGCATAGGGATTTTACAGGATCTTTTAAAGGTTAGAAAATACACAGGGCTGTAACCTATGGAAAAATAAACATCTAAAGCAAGTGCTGGAAAAGGTTATTTTTAAACATAGGAATGATGTGTGGAAGCTAAGATCTATAATCGATGGATGAAAGAAATAAGACATGCCCTGGAAAATTTGTCATGATTAAATTGAGACCAAATTAAGAGAAGGTAGAACATAAACATGACAAATTATAAAGTGGACACCTATAGGAACGTTTGTGCTAAGCAGCAAAGAGTGACCCATTATCTCCAGGTTATAATACTAATGCAGGAACTATACCAAAGATTCAGGACAATTCCCCAGATAACTGCTGATCCTGGAAAGGACTCCTCACATATAGGAGTGAAATCCCAACTTTCAGTTACCAATTCGGACTTAAGTAAACATAGGAAGGTGGATAGGGATTCTCAGATAAAATATGAGCAGATAGCCCCAAATTTCCAACACTGGAAGAAAATCAACACCATAAGAAGAAATGAATTTCAACAGAACTAATACTTAATGAAATTAATAGAGCCCATAAAGACTTAAGAATATTTATAAGTAAGTATTACGTATCTTCACAGATATAAAACATGATCTCTCCCCTCACAATACAGAATCTGCAAAGACAAGTTTTGGAAATTGAAATTTTCACCTTTAAAGTTCAACAGAGTAAATAGCAGAATGGACAATCTTTAAGAGAATATTGGCCAATTAAATGATTAAATTTAGGAATTTTCTCAGGATATCAAGCAAAAGGTCCAGAAAAAGGGATGTATATAGTTGAAAAGTTAAGGGACATGGGAGCTATATCTAGAAATCCA
>PITA01028120.1:0-19864 GCA_004023965.1 Spilogale gracilis
AAAAGACATTATATGGGATTTCAAGCCTCAGAAATTAAATTAGGAGATACTCGGTGATGGCAAACTAAAGTCACAATTTCCTATGAAGTCAATCCTTCTTTAAGAAAAGATCATTAGAGAGAGAGGCAAGCCAAGAAACGGACTCTTCACTACAGAGAACAAAGTGATGGTTACCAGAGGTAAGTGGGGGGATGGGTTAAATAGGTGATTAAGGGATTAAGGAATAAACTTGTGATGAGCACCAGATGCTGTATACAAGTGCTGAATCACCTAATTGTATACTTGAAACTAATATTACACTGTATGTTAACTAATTCAAATACAAACTTTAAAAGAGAAAAGGCCATATTTACTTTTTGTTCAGTTAGTTTCCCTTTTTAAATGTTTATTCCCTTGCCTCAAGCTCTTCACCATTTCTGCACCCTGAAGTATCTAAATTTATTCTTGGAAAACCATTTGATAAAGTTGCTTTAGAGCAGTGGTCTTCAACTCTTGCTACATGTCAGAATCATCTAAAAACATCTATCTATCTATCCATCTATCTATCCACCAAGACAACCTTAACATTTCTCTTAGGTTATTAAATTTTAGATAAGTTTCTTTCTGAGCTGAAGTCCTGACCTTCCTTTTCTTAGAGCAGTAAAAACAACAAAACAAAACAAAACAATTTATAAGTTCTTCCTCTGTCCCTTTAAGATACAAATCCTTTTCATAAGCCTCTTGACAGTTTTACAAAACCCAAGAATGTCTTTCTCAAGGACCAAAAAGCATCTCATTTAGATATAATAATCAGGGAATATGCCCTAGTGGCCAGTCTCAGTGGGAAGGTAGGAGCCTAACTTTGTTCCGCTTGTAAAACTATCTTCTATATGAATATATGAGGAAGTTTACCTTCTCTCTGGGCAATGTCCATGAGCAAACATAGGTGGGCTCCAAATGTCCCTGCTTCAGCTCTTAATAAAATTCTCTTGCCTTTCATTTCAGTGAAGTTGAGTTAAATCTCTTTACCCTCATGCAATAGCTTTGAATAATAAAGTCCTCTTTAACTGCTTAACTTTGGTGCAGTTCTTGCTTGGACACTATTTGTCTCTCTCTCTCTCTCCCTCTCTCTTTCTCTCTCTCTCTCACTGCACAATTCCTCCTTAAAGGTTTACAGGTCTGTACCTGACCAATGTGTGTTTTACAAAATTCTACGTTTGATTCTGATATGTAATTACATCGGTCAACCCTGATTAATATGTTAGCATAAACTCAAATATGCTGAGTCAGAATACATTTGCACATCATGGCTTCTAAATAGGGAATGCATGAAATATGCCCTCATATGTGTGCAATTCCAGCAGCATCAATGTAGTCAGCAGAGTGAGAGTTAAGTTGAGATGGAGAGTCATAATGGCCCGGCTGTCACATATTATAGGGGACAAGTATGTAGGATTTTTTTCTGACAACTTATTTCAGTTGTCCACAAATCCCTCCAAATACAAACTTGATATGAAAATGGCATATGTCACATATTTCAAAGATTTTTTTTTTCTGAAAAGATGAAACGTAGTAAAGAGACTGAAATTAAGACCACTTGAACACACTTGCTGCTTTGCCACCAGATGACTAAAATGTTATGGAAAACTGTCAGCCCTGAAGCACTATAGAAACTTAAGTGATGCTGGTGATGAATGACTGAAAGGATAACTAAATAATCTTTTAGGGGGGAAAAAGTACCGTATGCTTTAGCTATTGCTCATATATAAAAATAAATTTAAAAATAAGTACAAGTATGCCACCTCTTTCATTATGACCATTCAACTACTTAATAAAGTTTCTAATAATACATAATTCTATGGCATCGAATGGCATTTAATCTATGGAGAATTCTTTAAGACAATGAAGGTCTTTGAACTTCTATACAAGTCAGTCATAATCTAGGGGACTAGCCACTGACAACTATAATGAAATGAATACTGAATATTTTAGTTACATTAAAAGTGATCCTGCGGGGTGCCTGGGTGGCTCAGTTGGTTGGGCGACTGCCTTCAGCTCAGGTCATGATCCCAGAGGTTCGGGATCGAGTCCCACATCGGGCTCCCTGCTCGGCGGAAAGCCTGCTTCTCCCTCTCTCACTCCCCCTGCTTGTGTCCCCTCTCTAGCTGTGTTTCTCTCTGTCAAATAAATAAAATCTTTAAACAAAAATAAAAGTGATCCTGTGATGTATCCTCTTATGTATAGAAAAATGTCATAATGTAACATTGCAAAAACAATGAAACTGATCAGGAGGAATGAGTCCCTATCAGTGGTTTTAGGAGACAGATGGAACAGAGTTGGAACATTACTATTTGCTACATAGTGAAGAACCATTACAGCTAACAGATTTGTTTCTGCCATTATGACAAATTAAAAGAGATCACTACAAGCACAAAAGCATTAACATGCTGGCACAGAGGTTTAGATGTAATTTGGTACATTGCCAAACAGATTAATAAATTGTTTGCCAAGTTTTGTACATTATTAAGCCAATTGTTGGTCTTTTTATATTAAGAAGTTCTTGACATAGGAAAGAAAAATAAACTTCCCAATCTTAAAAATTAATGACCTTGCATTTTTACATATGTCTGTCTACTGATGAAAACAAATGTATAAATCTATTTAGGAAATTATTTCAGAAAATACAAGTGCTCATAGGAATCTTGTGAATATTATTTAAAAATGTGTTTCTTGTTGTCTTCAATAATTTTTAAAACATATATTAAATAATAAAAAGCCTGCACTGCAAATTCTAGGCTTTAGATGATGTAAACCTTATTAAAAGAGTTAACTCCAAAATCCTTAGAGATAATACCCTTTTAATTATATTTAACCTATATTTATTATGTTAATAAAAATATACTCATATTAAAATTATATTTATTATGACTAATCACTCCCCATTAGAGCCAAACTTTATTTAAAGTGTAACATGAAATTGAAGGCTTATCAAAGTGGCCTATCTGAAGTGGTAAAGCAATACTGGTGATGAGGAGGAGGATAGCTTATTAAGGACATTTGCCACTAGGAGTTTTTAAAAAAATGTCTTTGGTTTCAGGCCAAATGTGAAGCTGCTACTTGGCACATAAGCTAATGACCCAACCCCGTTGGCTTTGAGTCTGAGTCAGTGTCATCTTACAGGCACTCTCTTCTCCTGCCAATACAAGAAGCAAAGCAATTCTCCAAAGCAGGAATAAAAACAAATAAGTTATTTCCTTGGTCAAATGCTATGCTATAGTTAGGTCTCCACGGTCAAGGTAAAACAGATGACACAAAGCTGTGAGGAATAAAAACGATTTTCAGAGAGCTCATGCCAGTGACACAAATCACAGAGTTCAGCAGTAAAAGGTATTGGACCTCGCAAACAAAATAAGTTTTACTATATGCAAAGTTTGGATGATAACTGAACTCCTCCAAACTAACTAGGATATTAAATCTTTCTACTTGCAAATGTCCCTGGAGAAAAGAGGCAGAACTGAAATAAAATAAAAGCATTTATTTAGGGTGTCAGAAGTGCAATTTGAGAAGCATGGATATGGGTGACAGCCCAAATCGCATCCCGCCAGGGGAGTAAAAGTCTAAGGCAAAGAAAATACTTGTACACACTGTTTATAAGGAATTTTGGTCTGTGTTGGTGGCAGAAAACTAATTTTGGCTGAACATGATTGGTCGCCGAGCAAAAATCTGTCACTGTAGCAAATTGCGGTTGTTTGTGTAGACTTCTTAGAATATTTATAATTCGGTCCAGTTCAAAAGTTTATGGTTGCACCAGGTGAAGACAAGGTCCACCTCCTCACTGGCCTCCCAGCTCCATTTTAAAACTGCTTGACATAAGTGACTCCATTTTTTTTCAACCTTTTACAAAAGAAATATAAAACACTAATAGATTTTTCAAAGATTGAGTAATATGGCAGGAAAAGGAATACGTGATTTAGAAAAATTCAACACATGAATACCACCAAAACAAAAATACCTTAGGCATATGCCCTCAAGTCTGAGCTACTCAAAGTTTAACTTTCTAAGCTTTTAGGTTGTCATATAACTTTTAGAAGATTGTTCCCTAATATTCTTTCATTAGGCAACATCCTTGGATTTGATATGGGCAAATACAAATCAAAATAAATGTCTACATTAAATAGAAATGCTTAAAAAAAAAAAAGAAATGCTTAGAAATGATTTATTTAAAATTTCCAGGTAGTTGGGGAAGTTTATGGATAAAATGATGGACTCTGGGTCCATGTCTAGCCCCAAATTCCTTCTAACATTGTATCAGGTACCAGCTAGAGGTTCAGAATAATTTTTTTTAAATATTTTTTTTCTTCTTGGTTTACAGAAAGTCACAACTATAGTATAGGCCCATTTTAGTCACACCTGTTTTCTCCTGTTATTAATATATTACATTATTAGCATGGTACATTTGTCACACCTAAGGTATAAATGTTGATATATTCTTATTAACCAAAGTTCATTTTTTTTTTTTTTTATATTTCTTTAGTCTTACTTAATGTCTTTTCTGTTCCAGAGTCTCATCTAGGACACTATATTACAATTAGTAATCATGACTCTTTGGCCAGTTTGTATCATGGCCCTTACTCACACATTCCTTGTTTTTGATGATCTTGACAGTTTTTGAGAAGTCCTGGTCAGACACTTTGTAGACAGTCCCTCTCTGTCTTATGTTTCTCCCGTGACTCGACTGGGGTGTGGGTTTGGGGGAACAAGACCACAGAGGTACAGTGTCATTGTCATTATATCACATTAAGGGTACCTGCTTATAACATGACCTCTCTGTTGATGTTGACCTTGATCACCTGGTTGAGGTAGTGTTTGTCAGATTCCTCCACTGTAAAGGAACACTTTCCTCTCCTTTTGATCCCCCTTCAGAGTTATGCTCTACCACCTTGAGGGCAGAGGAAATACATAAATATTTTAGAATTCTGTACAGGAGATTTGTCTCTTTTTTCTCCCCACTGATTTATGTATTCAACCTTTTATTTTATTTTATTTTATTTTATTTTATTTTAATTTATTTTTTTTAAGATTTTGTTTATTTATTTGACAGAGAGAAACACAGCAAGAGAGGGAACACAAGCAGAGGGAGTGAGAGAGGGAGAAGCAGGTTTTCCGCTGAGCAGGGAGCTGGATGTGGGGCTTGATTCCAGGACCCTGGGATCATGACCTGAGCCAAGGCAGATGTTTAATGACTGAGCCATCCAGGACCCCCAACCATTTATTTCTGTCAGGACGCAAGGATATTTATTTTACACTTTGGGTTATAATGTAATTCTACTTAATTTGTTTTGTTATAAAAATTGCTGGGCTCTTGGGTGGCTCAATGGGTTAAGCCTCTGCCTTTGGCTCAGGTCATAATCTCAGGGTCCTGGAAATGAGGCCTGCATGGGGCTCTCTGCTCAGCAGGGAGCCTACTTTCTCCTCTCTCTCTGCCTGCCTCTCTGCCTGCTTGTGATCTCTCTCTGTGTCAAATAAATAAAATCTTTTAAAAAAATTGTTAAAGTTTTGGTTATTTGGAAGTCTTGTAGTTGGTTTCTGCGACCCTTTTGACAAATTATTTTATTATGGTGACTTTTTTATCAAACACATTCTTGCTTTCTAATCTGACAAGACACTGTAGAATCATCTTATATAGTCCCTGCCCATGCCCTATCAGTCATTCAAAAAGAGTTAGAGTTTCTTTTTACTGGAGACTGGTATTAGAAACTTAAGATGTATGCTTGGTGTCAGCATGATTTTTAAGATTGTGGATGATTAAAAAGAGATATGAAAGATTATAGCTAGCTTGTGGAAAATTTTGAATGCTTGGCAAAAAATATTAGACAGGATATGATAGCCTACAAAAATTTAGGGTCTTTTTAAATCAGGCAAATAAGTGATACCATTAAAAAGCATATGGACTAATATAACAAATATTAGGAACATATGAATAAAACTTGATATATAGATGCATATTTAATACACTATAACATTCAACCTGAAAGTTTGTTCTTCCCTGGGTAGAGCTTACTACCTGCCAGAGAGAATGACTCCTTGTACAGCCTCAACTTGTCACTTTTAATTTAATCATCCATGAATTATTTCATTCATTTATATTTTAAAGGAATATTTGTTGAATATTCATTTATTCATTCAACAGGATTTACTAAGAACCTGATGGTTGCTCGAAAATTCTATATGAATTCAAACAAAACAAAACAACAAAATCTATACTCTTTTTTATTTTTATTTTTATTTGAGAGAGAAACACAGGCAGAGAGGGAACACAAGCAGGGGGAGTGAGAGAGGGAGAAGCAGGCTTCCTGCCGAGCAGGCAGCCCGATGTGGGGATCGATCCCAGGTCTCCAGGATCATGAACTGAGCTGAAGGCAGTCGCTTAACCAACTGAGCCACCCAGGCGCCCCCAAAATATATACTCTTAAAAGCTTATATTCTAATGAAAAGAGACATAAGCAAAACAATAAATACTTAAATGACAGAGAGTATGAAGTTGCATAAAATAAAAAGAAAAAGTCTGCAGGCAGGAAATGACTGTGGAAAATCAATCATCCTATTGTACATCTTAAAGTTACATATGTTATATGCCAATAATATCTCAGTAAGCTGCAAAAAAATTACTGTGGAATGCCTTAGAAAGGATGGACAAACAAGACTTGTTTGATGATGTTACACTGAAGTAAAGACCTGATGAGCACATGAGTCATGGTGCCTAGCACAGCATGTTGGAGTCGGAGTGCAAAACCAAGAATTGTAAGGGATGAACAAGATCAAAAAGCAGATCACTAAAAGCTTTATTATCCTTTGGGTAGGTATTAGGTTTGTTCTCAGTGTGATGGGAGGATACTGGAGAGATTTGAGGAATGGAGCAACATGATCATATTTATATTTTTAGAGATTTATTCTTATTCCTGGAAAAAGTTTCTAGAGATGAGGAGCCAGCAGGGAGCAGATAGTCTAGTTAGAGGGTTATTGCAGTAACCCAAGCAGTGATGATGAAAGGGATGGATTAGCGTGCTCGTGGAAAAGGAAGTGAAAGGTACTCAGATGAATAATTTATAGTGCATATTTTAAGGTAGTGCATATTTGAAGGTACAGCTTTCAGGAATTGTCAATGATTTGACAAAAAGGTGAGAAAGAAAGGGAGCAGAAAACAATTCTCTTTCCTAAAATAAGGAAGAAGCAGGTGTTGAGGTTGGCATCTTGTATGTGCCAGCAATTCTGATAGACCATACATACAAAATAATTAACCACACACACAATTATTTTATCATAATGGAACTCTCCATCTAGAGAGGAATACTGGTGCTTAATAATAGATTGATTAACATTTAATGGCCAATTATGATAAGAAGGAATAACTGGAAGAGGGAGTGGCATAATTTAAATTAGAAGGTCAGAAGATGTCTCTTTGAGGAAATGACTTTTTAGTAAGCCCTAGCAAGGTAAAGATGGGAGAAAGGTTATGAATGAAGACTGTGAAGCAGCCAGCATGACTAGAGGATGACAAGCATGGAAGATGAGGTTGAAGGGCACCTTCAGTGGAGTAAGTCAGAAACACTCAGTACTTGAGTTTTATCTTGGGTATTGTTAAGATAGAATGTGCATATGAGCGTGTTTTGAGTTATAGATGTAAACAAAAGTAGGCAAACCAAAAGAAAATGGCTAAATGAAGATTAACATATTCTTGGTTCTGTGTCTGTGTTTCTGAATTAGGTCTACCACAAATAAAAACGAAGCTGCCTTACATACTGACTATTATTTCCTGTAGTATCTCAAATCTAAAGATTAAGTACTATTTTGCCATAAAGAATACATCTGCTTCTGCTAGTTGTAATAGTATCAAATCTGAGCAGACAAAAGTGACACAAATCTATTATTAAAGTCCTCCAGCAAATACACCTTTTAAAAAGATGTGTAAGGAAAGTCACTCTTGTATAACAGCTTTCAATTGCTGATAATATACAGTCATTTTGCTCATTATGTCTTAGACCAAAGCACTGCAAGATGAAACAAACCACAGATTGTCAGGCAAGTTCCTAATAACTGAAAAATATTCAGTTTATGAGAGTCTGACTTGGACATGAGGACATAGTCTTAAATGTTCCTAATTTTGTGGTTAAGATTCCTATTGAGAAAACATTCCATCTTTTTACCATCAAGTATTATATTAAAGTAGACTCCCTCTATTCCAAATCTGCAGTTTTTATCATGAATGCATATTCAGTTTGCCAAATTATTTTTTATATTTTTAAGATAATAGGTTTTCTTTAGTCTGTTAAAATGATTATAAAAATTGATTTTCAAATATTGAACCTCTTTTGCTTTCTGCTAAATTTGTTATTTTTTCCAGTTCCTTACAAGTTCAGATCACTAATTTGAGATCATTATCTTTCTGATCTTAGCACTTGTGCTGAAAATTTACACATAAGCACTGATAAAACTGCATCCTACCAATGTTGATACTCTGTGTTTTTGTTTTCATTTCGCTTAAAGTGCTGTTGTTGTTTTTCTTATTTTTTAAAATTCCCCTGACATTTACATTTTGTACCAAAGGTTATTTGGGAATGTTGTTAAATTCACAAATATTTTAAGGTTTTTCAGATATCTGTTATAGATTTATAGTCTAATTCTAGTATTTCAGAATATATCCTATGATTTTTTTTTTAATTTTTTAACATTGTTTTAGAATATAGTCTATCATGGTATATTCTTGTATGTGTCCATGAAAAAGAGTGTTCAATATGTCCTACACTTGATCTTAACGAAAAGGCTGATAAGCAATCAATATGTTCTTTTCTTTTCTTTTTTTTTAAATTCTATTTATTTATTTGACAGAGAGAAAAACAGCCGGAGAGGGAACACAAGCAGCGGGAGTGAGAGAGGGAGAAGCAGGCTTCCTGCCGAGCAGTGAGCTGGATGCAGGGCTTGATTCCAGGACCTAGGATCATGACCTGAGCGGAAGGCAATTGCTTAACCAACTGAGCCACCCAGGCGCCCCAATATGTTCTTGATATTGATGCTATTTTTGGGTGAAGTCCCTGAATATATCAATTAGATTACATTGTTTGATGGTGTTGCTTAGATCTTCTATGTGTACACAAATTTTCTGTTTTCTTATTCAGGCAGTTACTGAAAAGACAGTGTTGAAGTCTCTAGCTAACACTGTGGGTTTGGGTATTTTACCTTCCAGTTCTAACAGTTTTTGCTTCATGTATTTCAAAGTTCTGTTGTTAGGTACATGGCTATTTAGAATTTCTATGTCTTCCTAGAGATTTGACCCTTATGTTGTTATTTAATGTTTGTTTTCATCCTTGATAATCCTCATTGTTCAGAAGTCTACTTTTTTTCTGATATTAATGTGGAGATCTCAGCTTTCTTTTGGCTAATGTTGGTATGGTATGTTTTGATTTTTTCCTGTGGTAGACATATATATATATAGTATAGTGTGTGTGTACATATATGTGTGTGTATTATAGTACAGTGTAGTATACATATGTATACACACACACACATACATGGAGGTGGATGGGAGTGATGGTTGTGTCATGTTATGAATGTGCTTAATACCACTGAAATGTTTACTTAAAAATTTACCATCCTCACTATTTTTAAGTGAAGAATTCAGTGATATGAAGCACGTTCATAATGTGGCACAACTATCACTCCCATCCACCTCTGTAATTCCTTTCATCTCGTAAAACTGAAACTCGATTTACAATTACTCCCCATCCCCCCTTTCCCAGGCTCTGGCAAACCACCATTTTACTTTCTGTCTTTATGACTTTTATTACTCTAAGTAGCTCATTCTATCCTTTTATTTTGACCTGTCTTTACATTTGAGTCAAATTTCTTTTAAATAGTATATGATTGAGTCTTGCTCTTTTCCTCCACTTTTTCATAAAATCTAGTAATACTTGTTTAACTGGTATGTTTATACCACGGTAATGTGATGTGCATGTTGTATTGTATTCAAATCTACCCACCTTGGTAATAGTTTTTACTTGTCCCATCTATTCTTTATACATTTTATTTTCTTTTTATGCCTTTTCATAGTTTGAGCATTTTGGGAGCATTTTTTATGATTCAAATTTATCTCTACTATAGACTTACTATGTATACTCATTTAAAAATGTTTTTAATGATTACCCTGGGGTTTAGAATATATTTAATTTCATTTAATCAGTTCTGTCTTTTTTTAAAAAAGATTTTATTTATTTGACAGAGAGAGATCACAAGTAGGCAGAGAGGCAGGCAGAGTAAGAGAGGAGGACACAGGCTGCCCACTGAACAGAGAACCCGATGCGGGCCTCGATCCCAGGACCCTGAGATAATGACCTGAGCTGAAGGCAGAGGCTTTAACTCACTGAGCCACCTAGGTGCCCTAATCAGTTCTGTCTTAAAATAATATTATACCTCTTGATACAAAGACCTTGCAACACTATATTCCTAAGTATTATGCTAGATTTGTCATAAATTTTTATTTTTGTAATTTTTTATTTTTATCCCTGCAGACTTCAATAAATTGGCCATGACTTTTCCTTAGAGCCTCACTTATATTTAAGAGTGATTAAAATTAGGGCACCTGGGTGGCTCAGTTGGTTGAGTGACTGCCTTCGGCTCAGGTCATGATCCCGGAGACCTGGGATCGAGCCCCACATCAGGCTCCCTGCTTGGCAGGAAACCTGCTTCTCCCTCTCTCACTCCCCCTGCTTGTGTTCCCTCTCTTGCTGTGTTTCTCTCTGTCAAATAAATAAATAAAATATTTTTTAAAAAGTGATTAAAATTAATAAAACAAGTTTTTATCTGCATTTTATTCCTGGCACTCTTCATTTTTACATGTTGATCCAAGATTCTGTCCAGTTTCATACTGTCTTTTTATGGAAATATTTCTGTAAACATCCTTGTAGTGGAACTTGTTACATACCAGTGAATTTTCTCAGATTTTGTTGGTCCAGGATGATCTTGATTTCTCCTTCATTTTTGACAGGTACTTTTGCTGGATATTCTGGGTTGATAAGTTTTTTTTTCCTTTTAGGGTTTTGAGGACATCATGCTATGGTTTTGTGGCTTACATGCTTTTTGATGAGATATCTACTTGTTATTATTTTTGTTCGCCTATTTGCAACATATTGCAATGTGTCTTCAAGATTTTGTTAGTCTTTTGTTAAAGCAAATAAAATATGATATAATTAGGTATATTTTATTGTTGATGATCTCTCTAGATGCTCTTGAGATTATTTTATTTGTGAGAATGCTCTGTCACTAATTTTAGCAAATTTTTAACTATTATAAAAAATATTTCTGCCTTATTTTGTCTTTCATCCTTCCGGGATCTCAATTACATAGATGTTTGATATTGCTCCACATTTATTAGGTTGTTTGTTGCTGTTGTTGTTGTTGTTTTACCTTTCTTTTTCTATTTCGATCTGGTAAGTATCTACTGACCTTTCTTAGATTTGACTGACTCTTTTACAGGCTGGGACAAGACAACAAAGGAGCCATTGAAAGCATTTTTTTTAACTTCTGTTAAGGTGCTTTTTGTTTTTTAGCATTTCTTTTTTAAAGAAAAAAATTTTTTTTTTTTTTTTTAGATTTTTATTTTATTTGACAGAGAGAAACACAGCCAGAGAGGGAACACAGCAGGGGGAGTGAGAGAGGGAGAAGCAGGCCTCCCACCTAGCAGGGAACCTGATGTGGAACTCGATCCCGGGTCTCCAGGATCATGACCTGAGCTGAAGGCAGTCGCTTAACCAACTGAGCCACCCAGGCGTCCCTAAAGAAATTTTTTAAAGAAAAAATGTTTTTCTTTTTTAAAGAAAAAAAGTATTTTATTTATTTACTTGAGAGAGATAGAGTGAATGAGAGAGAGCATGAGGGGGGGGGAGATCAGAGGGAGAAGCAGACTCCCTGCAGAGTTGGGAGTCCAATGCGGGACTCGATCCCAGGACTCCAGAATCAGGACCTGAACTGAAGGCAGTGGCTTAACCAACTGAGCCACCCGGGCGCCCTGTTTTTTAGCAATTCTGCTAGGTTCATTCTTATAGTTGTCATCTCTATGCTAAAATTAGGCATCTGATATTTCATGCTGCCCTTCTTTTCTATTTGAGCCTTTAACACATTAATCATAGCTACTTAAAATTCCCTGGTTAGTTCCAAAATCTTTTTCACATATGAGTTATTGTGCTGATTCGTTTTGTCTCTTGGAAGTGGGCTTTCTTGCCTTTTAATGTTTTGCCTTTTTGTTGTTGTTGTTGCTGTTGTTTAAAGATGGACATCTTATGTAGGAAAGATGAGTCTAAGGTAAATAGGTTTTATTCTTAAAAGGGAGCACATCATTCTTCCATCAGTGTTTTTAGTCTGAGGGCCTATAGTTAATATAGTTAGAAATGTGGTTAGGTTTGAGGTTTACTGCTACAATGGTTATCCTCAGTGTAACACAATTTTAAGTTCCTGTTTACCATGAATTTGGGGTATGGGTACATTTGCCAGGGAACTTTTCTCAGTCATCTCCATCTTCAGCTTTAAGTCCCTGCTTTATTCTGTACATCAAGGAGCTTTGTCCCTGCTCTTGCAATTCTCACAGCAATATTGAGCTCTTACCTATAACTTGGTGCTTGTTAGTTTGCTGGTGGTAGTGATTCTCTGTTGTTAGGACTAAGCCTCATATAGGCAGGCCTTCTGATCCCAGGTATTAAGGGTGTGACCTTTTCAGTGGTTCTGAAACCTTCCTGAGCTAAAGCTCTAGGCCCACCATGTATTCCTGATCCCCTTCAGGGTTAAGAGTCTCATTTGTTTTTGACTAGACTCCTAAGGGGAATAAAATATGTTTCCTTTATTCCATAGCTTAAGGATTTTGTTTCCTAAGGATGTGTCAAAAACTAAAAAATCTACAGCTGTACCCTACATAAAGCTAAGAAGTTATATCCCTTCACTTACATGGATGCTGTCCGAAAATGCAGGAATCCTGGCTCAAAGACAAAAGACATTTGCTTATAACAAACAAACAACAAGAACTTTATGTTATCAGTAATTTCCTTTGCTCCCCTCTTCCCAACTCCCATGAGGCAACACTGTAGGGGGGGAGGTGTCACCCACAAGGCACTTACCTAGAAAGTTGTCATAATTCATAAGGAGTGGCAAACAAAACTTCCTAACCTTTGCCCCATTAGAAACCATCTTTGTTACACTGACAGCAACCATATCTGCTTCTGTTCCTGAGGGAGATAGTATCTCTATCTTCCAAGGCCGTTCACCATACAGATAGTATTGGATAAATACTCGAGGACAAAAGGCTATTTGTGCCTCTACTTGCAAGATGCAGGGAAACAGAGACTCATGGAAAATAGTTTCTTAGCAAGAGGGAGATGAAGAAGGTTTCGGATATAATTTAGTTTCCCTTCCATAGCAGCTGTGGCTTCCTTTCCTCAGTCACCATGAAGGGACTTTCTTAGGAACCTTGCTGTGGGTGATTTAGGAAAAAGAGCCTGCAAAATGGTAGAAATATCCTTTATATTTGCTGTCTCCCTAGGATCAACCACACTCTTTCTACAGCCTAGAAGTTTCCAAGAAGTTATTAGCCTTTCTTACTGAATTTTCCTTATTGGTCTGGATCTCTTTCTGCCCTAAGTAGGCAAAAGTTCACATCCTATATCTCCCTTCAGGTCATCAGCTATCATTTAGATTACATGCTAGTCATCTGTCCAGCAACCTCAGCTCCCTGATGAGCTCAGAAATATTTATAAACTTCTAGATTCTATTGCTGCTTTGTTGTTATTATAAGGGTGGGGACCACACACACACCACCTCTCATCACTGACCGGAAACTTCAAGTGCATTTAGTACAGATTGCTTTAATAGCAATCAGTTGATTTAAATCTACATACATTCCCTCCCATTGGCAGAGTGTCTTCAGAGAATACTAAAAATTAAGAAAAATTACCTTTAAGTTTTGACTTTTAAAAAAGCTTTATGTATTGCTAATATTCGATTACTATTATGTTTTTAGGAGCTTTATAAATCCATCATGATGAATAGACACTATACAACATATAACACTTCACATTTCTTTATTATTTAGGAGTGTGAGTAGTAGTCAGTTGCTTGGAGCCCAGATTATAATTTCTCATATGAACAAGGCTGCACTATGGAATTAGTCAACAAAAGCCTACCTATGTAGTCATCACCTTACCTACTTGGGGAACTTAACATTCAGCCTCTCCAGTTGGCTACCTAACATGTTGAATATTTATATAGCCTTTTTTTTTTCCCCCACTCAGCATCACTTCAGAGTTTTCTCAAAACCTTACTGATTTCACCATAAAGGAAAGCAATATCTGGAATTCCAGCCAAAGGAATCAGAGCACAGAGCACAGTCCTGTGCCCACTGGGGACTACTTGAGAAGGCTAGTTTAATTTTGCTTGTAACAGTCTATGCTCAAAGTAAAGCATGAACTGGGAAAAGCCTGGATGCAGGTGCTTTAAAATATGTCAGATATTGAATCTTTCTGTTGCATGGCCATGTACAAATACTTTAATGATTAACTGTCTAATAAAATGAAATTTAAATATAGAAAGCAGAAAATGAGTCCACATTAACTTGTAACATATGAACAGTAATCATTACAGATGGAAAAATAAAGCTTGCATGTATTTTTTTAAATCCATAGAAAAAACCTAGAATCAGGCCTATTGTTTTCTTTAAGCTTTTTTAAAATCATAAATATATACATATACATATATATGTATAAATATATAAATAAATAAATAACCATATATCTATGTATAAATATATAAATAAATATGAATATATAAATATAATATATATTTAAACCATATATATACACATATGATAGACATTTATTTATAGGAATAAGATATTATATACATAGTTTTGGTGAGTTTTTTTGCAGCAACTTATTTTCTATGACTTTTACAAGGGAAGTACATTACAGTTCTTTGGATTGGTTGTCAAATTTTTAAGAACTTGAAGTAGCAATTTAACAGTATTTGTTTTCCATTTCCTGAACTCTGATGATAGCTACTTCCTTCCTTAGAAATAAACTTTTTAAATGCTTTATTATTGTCTCTGTGAGTACTTATTATATCTACTTTGAAGAACAAAGGAAAAGAGGCTTGTTATTTTCAGGGTTGATAAGATACAGTCACCACCACAGAGGGATTTAAGAAGAGAGGACTAGATGAAAAATCTGCTAGAATTTTGTCAGATTTAGAAGTTCTACAGACTCATGTGAGGGACAAAGGTTATTCAGGGTCTCAGCACTCTGTCACAGAAAATTGTCATTGATCTGGAACATCTGACAGCAGAAATTTAAAAGTCAAGTATTTTTCATCTCAACATTATCATGCTGCCTCTCTTGGTAACTGTAAATAAGATAGATATGTTATTAGATTTATATCCATTTCAATATATATGTGGGGAATATATATGACAAAGATAACATTGATTTTTTTTTCCCCATGGGACTTTATTTTGCTTGATGCAAGTGATAAAATCTTGTTTCAGGATAATTTGGACCACTCTAGGCATAAAACAAACTTAATGGGTGTTAATAAAGTGGGAGAGCTAGGTTCTTATCTCACGGAGGTGAAGAATGAATCTCATGGCCAAAGGAGAGTGAGTAAAGTGAGTTTTATTAAGCAAGGATATATTAAAAAAGCTCTCAGGAGTAAGAGGAGTCCTAACAGGTTGCCACCAAGGGATTTTAGAAAGGCTTTTAGGGTTGGTCTTTTATAAAAAGTTAACCAGGGAACTTCAATCTTTTTGACTTTTCTACTGGCAGCACCACTGATTAAGGACTAGTAATAATGACTTCAATGGCTTATTTCCTGTTGACCACAGGAGACTGTCATAAATAAAAATAAAATTTCCCCCTCAGACACCTAGGACAGGGTGAGCTGGTGTGTTCCCTTATCCTCTGGTTTCCTGACACCTCCACATTTTTGGGATTTCTGTAAGCCTGATCCCCAAGACCCCTATCTATTCCTCTCTACTTAGCCTCACCTGTCCCTTACTCAATACTATCAATAACACCATTACCATTGTTTTAAACAAGACAGATTTATTTCAAGAAATAACTGAATAGCTAGCAGGACACTGTTAGGCAGAACTTCAGATTCAAAGGTTATTTAGATGAAACTACATATGAGAAGTTCATGGTGAGCATATAATCCAATAATGAAAGTAAACTGTTTTCCTGGTACAAAGTAGACATTTAATGACAAGTTATTTAATACATATAGGTATGTATGTTCTGATAAAATAGAAAATGCTATAGTGTTTAAGATCTGAAATTAAACAACTTTTATGGAAAAGGAGTAGCTAAGATGAACTGTGAAGAAAGAATTAAGCAAAAAGTGAGATTCTAAACCATGATATGGATCAGGGACATGGGGAAAAAAGGTGGAATGAAGTGACAAGAACAGTGATTATATGTGACGTAATTAAAGGAGCCAGAAACCAGGATTAGAGAAAACTTTTTTTTTTTAAAGAATTTACTTATATGAAAGGGAGGGAGGGAGAGAGAGCAGGCACATGAGCAGGGGGAGGGGCAGAGAGAGAGGGAGAAGCAGACTCCCCACTGAGTGCAGAGCCTGATGACATGGGACTGGATCCCAGGACCCTGAGATCATGACCCCCAAGAGAGGTCAGATGCTTAACTGACTGAGCCACCCAGGCACCCTGAGAAAAAAAAATTAACGTGAATAAGAATCTTCCAAGAGCAATGGCAAGGAACAGAAGGAAGGCTATAATACTGAAAACAGAAATTATGGTCTGGCACCCATCCATCCACTCTCACTGCAACCATTGCAAGTTTATCTGCTGGACATAGCCGTGGCACTTAACTTTCGTTTCTGGGGTGTAATGGGCTCACGCTTGTGGCATTAAATTAATGATTTCATTTAAAAAAGGAAAAACAATCAGAAAACAGAAACTGTATCTCATCCAAAGTTTTATTATTTAGTAATTGGCACTGTGCCTAACACTCACTGATAATTCGAAAACTCTGAAAGGACAAATAGAAGGGATGAAGGAAGAGAGGGAGGCCTGAAGAAAGACTATGAAGTTCTATGTGATGTTAAGAGTTGGTATGCCATGAAAAATCCTCAAAGGAGAGATAGCTAGTTGGAAATAGCAGACAAGTGTTGAGATTGAGGAGAGAATAGCATGGAAAACACTAATTTAGTTTCCTCTTGGCAGGAATATTGAGAAGAATAGACAGAAATGGCCAACACCAGAGAATGTACAAAGAGACACACCCTAGAGTAATCAAGTTTCAGTTATTGAAATGATGTGAAATAATGTACAATGATGAAGTTCTAGACATAGAGTGGTTATCTCGCTTTTCCAACTGATCACTCATTCAGCAGAAGTATTAGCTATAACCATCATAGCCCAGTAGTTTGATTTGAATCCATGCTCAGCAAATTGTTAGGTCAGTCTTATATTTTCTGGGAAAACACTTAAACATTGCAATACTCTACTTGACCCTAAATTGACATTACTAGCTCAACTAAAAAATCAACTGTTTGAAACACAGTATTTGGGGAACTCCCATGTAAGTTGGGGTGATGATTTAACTCCTTTATCATGTGCTTGTGAATTCTTTCTCAAATCCCAGGGTGAGTTTATCATGAATTCACAGGTGCTACACCATTTGTTATACGAAGAGTATTTGTAAGGTAAAGAAAATGCTTTGACATTTGGGTACTTTGACATTTACTATTGATATTAATGATGCGATAAAATTGTCATGCAGAATGCCATTTATCCATGCAGTAATGCTTATTAATTACAAATATTACATAATCTGTTTTAGAAGTGAAAGGTTATGTGTTCTTTTATTTCGCATTCTGATTAAACCAAAATCATCACAGAAGCAGAACCATTATAAACTCAAATGTGAACCTTAAATAAGATTTTAACCTCAGAGATTTGCATGTCAGAAAGAATTAAAAGCCATTGAGAGAATCAATAATGAGATATATTTTCTGTAAGCAATAGCATTGCTTTTACAAATCTCCTATCTCTCCATATATACTAAAGAAAAAAATAAAACTATTCAGATTACTGGCATAGGGAGTTTTACTTAAGTATGTGATTTAACTACATGCAGATAGAAAAAAAAAATCTCTCCATTGGTGCAAGAATATGAATACTTAATGAGCCCCTTTTAAAGATGGATTATTTGACATCACATACTTCAATAAAGACTGACAAAAGGACTTGAGCTGCAAAAATGATTTTAGCTAGAAGTGGACAGAGAGCAGCAACACTTGGAAAATATTCTTCTATAGCACTTTGCAAGTATGAAAATTAGAAAATATTTTCCTATCTATATATTTTCTTTAATGTTCTATTTTTCTGCTCTGCATGAACATCTCAGGTGTATTTACATTTAATGATTTCTTCAAATCAAAATAATATCAGTATTTACTGTGGGTTAGTAGACTTCACCATACTGAAATGATAAGAGTTTCATCCATACTGCTGAAAAATGCAGCAGCTTCACACATAAACTCCAAACTTAGACCTTGATTTTTAGAAGCATTTGGTGATTATATTTAAAATCTATGTTTATTTTAACTCTTAGAGGTCAATTTTTTTGGGTCTCCTATGTTTTTTGTAAAATGGAAAGTAAAAATGGAATGTGAAAATTTTGTTATTCAATTGTTCTGCTCTGGTACAACTAAAAACATAAAATTGTGCTTTTGTTATTTTTAATAAATATAAGTCTTAACCTGAAATATTCCACATATACAGAGTTACAGAACAGTGGCCTAAAAAGGAAGTTTAGAAATTATCCAGAATTTACCATACCTTAAAAAATAAAAGCCCAGAAGTGTTAGTCGTACTTTAAAAGATACATTTTTTTAAAGATTTTATTTATTTATTTGACAGAGAGAAACACAGCCAGAGAGGGAACACAAGTAGAAGGAATGAGAGAGAGAGAAGCAGGCTTCCCGCTGAGCAGGGAGCCCGATGCGGGGCTTGATCCCAGGTCTCTGGGATCATGACCTGAGCCGAAGGCAGTTGCATAACCAACTGAGCCACCCAGGCGCCCAAAAGATACACTTTTTTAAATATTCAAAATAAGTAGCAGTTTGAAGAATGCCATATGAGTTATATTTGGTATTATTGTTTTATACTGATGAATTGAGTATATGCTTTAGAATTAACTACTAATTTTATTTGCCTTCTTATCTCCCATTAATATCACTGGATTGTCTTTTTATGGTTTTGTTAAAAGCAAGAGAAATGTAACTGTATAAATTGTCTCATTTTATCAATCAGAGGGAGCATTAGAATCAAAAGAACTTGTCCAAAAGTTGGGCCCATTAATTTCAGCAACTGGTGAAGAGTTTCACTTAATTCAGGAAAAGAGAGAGAGAGAGAGAGAGAGAGAGAGAGAGAGAGAGAGAGAGAGAGAGAAAAGCACTGAAATATTTTATGTAGAAAAGTGACATAATGTGTTACATTTTAAAAGGATGGCTTGGGCCATTGTGCAGTGAATAGACCTTAGAATGCAAGGGACTGCAAGCTGGTGCAGCCGCTTTGGAAAACAGTGTGGAGATTCCTTAAAACATTAAAAATAGGGCTACCCTATGACCCTGCAATTGCACTACTGGGCATTTACCCCAAAGATACAGATGTGGTGAAAAGAAGGGCCATATGCACCCCAATGTTCATCGCAGCAATGGCCACAATCGCCAAACTGTGGAAAGAGCCAAGGTGAACATCAACAAATGAATGGATAAAGAAGATGTGGTACATATATGCAATGGAATACTATGCCTCCATCAGAAAGGATGAATA
>PITA01028121.1:0-19861 GCA_004023965.1 Spilogale gracilis
TTTGTTAAAGATTTTATTTATTTATTTGATAGAGAGAAACACAGCCAGAGAGGGAACACAAGCAGAGGGACTGAGAAAGGGAGAAGCAGGCTTCCTGCCGAGCAGGGAAGCCTGATGCGGGGCTCGAACCCGGGACTCAGGGATCATGATCTGAGCTGAAGGCAGTCGCTTAACAACTGAGCCACCCAGGCACCCCTACACACCATGTTTTAATACATAGACAATCATGACACCATCACCGCAGTGGAGATAGTGAACAAAACTATCATCTCCAAAAGTTTCCTCGTGCCCCTTTGTAACCTCTCTCTCTTGCCCCTCCTCATCTTTCTTCCATATAAGGCAGGCACTTACGTGTTTTCTACCTTTATATGTTTATTTTTATTTTGAACCGATAGAACCATATCGTGTCCCATTTTATATAGGCCATAGTTTTATTTAGCACAGTTATTCTGCTAACATTTACATCCTCCATGTTGTAGCATAAAGTATTTTTGCTTTATATATATAGAATACTATAGACTTGTATTCTATTTTACAATACACAGCAGTTTGTTTATCCATTTGTCTGCAAATGAACCTCTGGATTGTTTACAGCTATTAAAAATAGAGCTGATATTAACATTCATGTAAAAGTTGCTCTAAAGACATAAGCTTTCATTTCTCTTAAGTAAGTAGGAGTAGAAGAGCTGAGTTTAACTATTTAAGAAACTGTCAAACTGGAGTGCCTGGGTGGCTCAGTTGGTTAAGCGACTGCCTTCGGCTCAGGTCATGATCCCAAAGATCCGGGATGGAGCCCCGCATCAAGCTCCCTGCTAGGCGGGAAGCCTGCTTCTCCCTCTGACACCCCCCTGCTTGTGTTCCCTCTCTAGCTGTGTTTCTCCTGTCAAATAAATAAATAGATAAATAGATAGATAAATAAATAAATAAAGATATTTAAAAGAAAAAAAAAAGAAACTGTCAAACTATTTTCCAAAGTGGTTATATCATCTTGCATTCCTAAAAGGAATGTATGACAGTTCTAATTCCCCAAGAACTTTGCCAACCCTTTAGTAGGGTTTTTTTTGTTGTTGTTATTTGTTTGTTTGTTTGTTTGTTTTTCCTGAAGAGTAGGTCTGTGGTTTTTTGGTTTTGGGTTTTTTTTGCCATTCTAGTAGGGGCATATTGTTAGCTCATTGTGGTATCTCATTAATGTGTATTTCCAAAAGAACTAGTGAGAGTGAGCATCTTTTAACATGTTTATTTGCCATCAGTAGATGTTATAGAGATTTATTCAAATATTTTCCCCATTTTTCATTGTATTGTTTCTTTTCTTTACTACCATTTTTTAGAATTCTTTACAGTAGTCTCCCTCTTATCCACAGGAAATATGTTCCAAAACCTCTGTGGATGCCAGAAACTGTGGATACTACTGAACCCTACATATACTATACTTTTTCCTATCCAGAAGTATCTATGATAAATTTACAAATTAGACACAATAAGAGATCAACAACAATAACCACTCATATAATAGGACAATTTTAACAATATACAGTCATAAAAGTTATGTGAGTGTGATCTCTTTCTTTCTCTCAAAATATCTTATTGTACTGTACTCACCCTTTCTGTCATGATGAGAGGAGATAAAACATCTAGGTGAGAAGATGAAATGAGGGGAATGACATAGGCACAGTGACACAGGGTGAGGCTATTACTGACCTTCTGACAATAGGTCAGAAGAGGGATCATCACTTTCTGGATCCCGGTTGACCATGGTTAACTGAAACTGTAGACAGTAAAACTGGATAAGGGAAGACTGCTGTGTCTATTCTGGATACATATCCTTTATCGTATATCATAAGCATGTATGTGCCTTCATTCCCTCAATAACGTCTTATGAAGAGTAATTTTTTTTTTTAAGATTTATTTATCTGAGGAGAGAGAGATCAGGAAGAGGTGCAGAAGGAGAGGGAGAGACAGAATCTCAAGGAGGCTCCCCACTGAGCGCAGACCCCCAACACGGGGCTCTCACAACCCTGAGCTGAAATCAAGAGTCCAGATTAAGCGACTCAGCCACCCAGGTGCCCTGAAAAGTAGATGTTTTTAATTTTAATGAAAGCCAGTTGATCCATCTGTTCTTTTACAGACTATGCTTTTCTTTTGTTTTTAGTTTTTGTGTTCTTATGGCATTGGGATTAGTATGAATTAAGAGGGCTTACTGAAAGGTGCTGAAAAGTTTATGAGAACTTTCTATGATAAGTTGTACTTTAGAACCTAAACATCTTCCCTTGATGTAAATAGATAGCAAGAGGTCCATAAATCTTCTAGGATTTACATCCTAGATTCATCACTGTTGGTCTTCATTATGCTATGTTGCTAACTCCAGGGAAGCCATTGGCTATGGAGGAGTTCCCTGTGAATGGCAACTTCCCTTACAACCAAATGTGTCAGGAAGATCAGAACACCAGCTCAAGGTTAGTCTGTCAAAACCTGCATCAGACAGAAGGGCCCTTGGGCACCACAGTGCTTTGAGCTGCCCACTGGACATGAAATGCAGTAGGCCCCCAAACCACAGTATGTTCTGAAATAAAGTGGAAGTTATAATGAGAATATCATGACAAATCATAATCACCTAGTGAAATGCAGTACTGAAATAGAAAAGTTTATCAGAATCCTGTAAATCAATAATTTGTTGGATTACACAATAAGAAAGAATTCTACAATTAGAACTAATTCATAGTCTTTTCAGACAAAAAAGTCATCAAAAAAAAATGTATGGGGACTTTTTAAAGCCTGGCTCCAATATCCTTCAAAGCCATCTTATCCTATTTATTCTAATGACATACTTAGCAGGTATCATTATAACATGGGAAATGTACTTAATTCTCGGGATAACAGATATAAGAGTTTAAATTATTTGGCCAGTCAATAGATATAAATTGAGCCGCACTAGAGTTCCTGGAACCATTGTAGGCATTGAGCATACAGCAGAGAACAAAACATATATTAAGTGGTGATCAATGCTAGGAAGAAAAATTAAGCAAAGAAGGAAACTAGAGGTTGATAGGGATGTGCTACATAAATAAGAGGATAGAAAATTTATATTTAGTAAGATAACATTTGAACAGATATCCAAAGAAAGTGATGAAGGAGGGGCATCTGGGTGACTCAGAGGGTTAAGCCTCTGACTTCGGCTTAGGTCATGATCTCAGGATCCTGGGATCGAGTCCCACATCAGGTTCTCTGCTCAGCAGGGAGCCTGCTCCTTTCTCTGCCTGCCTCTCTGCCTATTTTGTGATCTCTCATCAAATAAATAAATAAAATATTTTTTAAAAAATGATGGAGTGAGCCATTTTTTTTAACGACTTATTTATTTATTTGAGAGAGAGAGAGAGCCAGCATGGGGGTGGGGGGAGAAGGGCAGAGGGAGAAACAGACTCCCCGCTGAGCAGAGAGCCTGATGTGAGGCTTGGATTCCAGGACCTTAGGATTCTGACCTGAGCTGAAAGTGATAAAGTCCGATGTCGACCACCGCCTCAAAGAAGAACCGAGGACACTCAGGATAATGCAAATCGCACAGCGAGGTTTATTTCCAGCTAGCTGGGGGTCCAAGTTTATTTCCAGCTAGCTGGAGTCCAAGCATCTGCCCCGGTGCAGCAGGTTTCAGGAAGGACCCTGAATGCAAGGGTCTAGGGGTTTATATGCATTTCAAACAGCAAGCCTGAGCCAGGGGCCATTTATCTGTAACACGGGGAGCTGTTTTTATGAGTAAACAGGATGACGGTTTGGATTCCAAAACTGGACCTTACAAAAGCAGAGGCTTAATCAGCTAAGACACCTAAGTGCCCAAGAACCATGTTAATACCTGGGAAACAACATCCAGGTAGAGAGAATAGCAAATGCCTAAAATCCAAAGCAGTGGCATGTTTGGGCATGTCCAAGAAACAATAATAAGCTAGAGGAGAGCATGCCAAGAATTAAGCCTAACTCAGTGGAGATCCCTCATCCTCACTTCTCTTTAAATTCAATAACCTCTTTGCAACATAAATTCTTTTTTAAATTCTGATTTTTTTCAAGTACCTATCCTCAGTAACTTTTCACATATACTTCATGAATTTCAGCATGTCTCTAATCTTTGGGCAAATCACAGGTACAGCTCTGAGTTTAGAATCAATTCACAAAATTTTAAGGGGGCTTACATTTCAATCTCTCATCATCCACTCAAAAATATAAGGAGGATAAAAGGAAAGACCTGAATTTGAACATAAGAAAGATAGATAAAAGCTGTATGTTTGTGAAGTTTCCCTGGGAGCCAGTTTAGAATCCTTAACGATGCCTGTCATTATAGGAACAACTTGAAATATAAAATTTGTATGTGATCATTTCTGTTAATTTACTGTAAAACCTGAATGGTAAAAACAAAAACAAAAACAAAAACAAAACAAAAAAAAAAAAACCACACACACACATTGTCAGGAATTTCTGCCTTATAAACTTGTCCTCTGCAATACACTTTGAGCTTTTTTCTATATACAAGAGTTCTTGCAATCTTTTGTTCCTGATGTTTTTCAGAGAAAAGAGGACATAAAACAAATAAAATATGCAAATTATTTATATTAGCCAAACAAGGGAGAAGTTTGTTTCCACAAAGCCATTGCCATCCACAAAGGTCACACAACAGTTTGTAAACACTATTTTCGTAATACTAGCTTTTTAACAAAAAGCTGAACTAAATTTCCTTTGCTCTGTCATCGTGACACATCAAATAGTTCACTGGTTATGTATGGGCCTTAAGGCAATTTTAGGTCTCCAATTGTAAAGCACGCTTGTAATTTAATTCAGACCAATTCCATAATTAGTAAATTGACCGTTCATATTTTTTGCGACAAGGCATTTGATACTTCTTCCTCCCTGGTCATGAGTTTAAGAAAAGTGGAGAAGATAAAAAAAGGTTAGGGGTAGCAAGGCAAATCTCCAGTCAGAGATAAAGCCAACAAAATAACGGAGTGGATAGGATTCATTACATGGCTGGGTTTCCTTTATGAAGAACACCCTGTTCTTAAGGAGCTTTCCATTTAAGACACTCGTAATAACAAATAGCTGATTCAAAGTCCCTTTTAGCGGCAAACTCATAAAAATGAGAGGGATTCCTGACCCAGCGAGTAAAGGAGTTGTGTCTTCTCTAGAAATGGATGAATTCTGTACAGAAGCTTTAGAGATTCACTGTGTGAACATTATTTAGACACAATGCATATGGGAAGGTATACAGTGCACATAAAATCTTAGGAGACCCCAGTCTACTGGTTTACAAAACTTTCATAGAATATTTATAGAACTGAATGGCTCTAAACACTCATATTAGTGACATCGCAAATATGAGGTCTTCACGTCAAGTTGACATTTGCCGTCCTACATTAGAAAAGGTGAATGTTTATGTTTGTTTCACTTGCAAGATATAGTTTGGGATACTCAATCATGTGGCTTATGGTACAAAATTTTAAAAAAATAAAGACATTTAAATGGTCTTTAAATAAATGTAAGTCAGTTAGAATTCAGCTTTCTGAAGATAAGAAAGAAATCATATCTAGAATCTCATCCACCAAGTTGCAAGGATATATATTTCTTTTTGAAAAATAGTTACTTTGGAGTCCGCATGCCCAAGCATTTTCTCTGCTTTTCTATTGCAAATAATTCAAGGTCTGTAGGGGAATTCATGGATCAAGAAAAATAATACATTCTTTCCATATTATAGGATATTTCTATCACTAAATATAACTCAACGCCAATTTCTGCAGTATCCATCTATATTACAAAAAGCCCAATAAACACTGGAGTTGGAAACGTTTGTAGATTCTTGAAAGATTTCTGATGTTTAGTTGGCAAAAGTCACAAAAGGTTGAATTTTCCTCAAAAATACTGGTATTCCACAGAATTAGAATGAACTTGAACTGTGCCTGCCTTGCAAGGATGAGTATAACAGACAGTATTTTTCTTTTTAAATTTTCTTTCTGTTTTAACAGTGACTTTATCAGATTGTTTGTTTATGCTGCTATCAAAATTTTTATCTTAACATTGAGGGATACAACACTGCAGCAAGTTTTCTATTCTGCTTTTATTGTTGGAATGGTTGTTTTCTCTTGTCTAGAGTTTCTACAATTCTTTTTTTCTTTTCTTTTCTTTTTCTTTCTTTTTTTTTTTAAGTAGGCTCCACACCCAGGGCAGAGCCCAATGTGGAGTTTGAACTTATGACCTGAGATTAAGACCTGAGCTGAGATCAAGAGTTGGTGCTTAACCGACTGAGCCCAGGCATTCCCAATTTTTTTTTCTTCTTATTGCTCCATTAGGTTTATATTAAAAATATATGTTTCCTCTCCTTTCCATCTGTGTGGTTATTTGTGTGTTGGGGGGTGGAAGTTATTCCATTTCTGGGCATTTCTCAAAAGTCCACCAACCTGCCATGTCTTATTAGGTTCTTATCAAATTTTCAGATTGTCACAACACTGAGTTATAGACAGTCTTGAGGGCTAAATTGTGTTCAAAGCCTCAGCCATGTTTTACTATTAACTGATAAGCATGTTTTATAAAAACCCCTCAATTTAGTAATAAATCATTTAATCATCAATGGCCTGGAAGACTTTGGGGAAGAGGAATAAACTGAGGGGAAGTAAGTCATGATGGATCTTTTTTTTTTTTTTTTAAAGATTTTATTTATTTATTTGACAGAGGGAAAGACAGCTAGAGAGGGAACACAGCAGGGGGAGCGAGAAAGGGAGAAGCAGGCTTCCCGCCGAGCAGGGAACCTGATGTGGGACTCGATCCCAGGTCTCCGGAATCATGACCTGTGCCGAAGGCAGTGGCTTAACCAACTGAGCCACCCAGGCGCCCCAGTCATGATGGATCTTAATGGGTTTTTGGGAGGGTGTTTGCACTTCTCCCAAGTCCCATGGAATCCTGAAGAACACTATGCATATCCCAGAAGTGGAAACATCCTCCGTGAGGTATAAACTGCAAGATACTCCTGGTAAACAGTGTAATAATCTGACTTGCAGGGTTCCACAAGAGAATCTGAGAGGGTACTGAAGGTGCTTCTCTTTTGGATCACCTTAGAGAACACACACACATTTACACACACATTTCCAGGTACAGGAAACATTTCACAGTTTTCTACAGAGGAGGTGTTTGCAACTCTAAATCATGCTCAGTGCTGACCAAAGTCCACCAGAGACACCTGTGTAAAAATGTGAAACAGGAATGTTAAAAAAGAGGGGCGCCTGGGTAGCTCAGTCGTTAAGTCAGCCTTCTGCTCAGATCATGATCCTGGAGACCAGGGATTGGGGACTGAGCTCCACATCCAGCTCCCTGCTCCTCGGGGAAGCCTGCTCCTCCTTCTCTCACTCCCCCTGCTTGTGTTCCTTCTCTACCTGTGTTTCTCTCTGTCAAATAAATAAATAAAACCTTAAAAAAAAAAAAAAAAGAAATGTTAAAAAAGGAAAAAAGTGACTCTGAAAATTTTTCATTACCATGAATATATTCCTATCTGAATTGGTACACTTAGTTAAAAAAAAAAAAAGACATATGTCTAAGAAAGATCTAATATAAACTAAAATAGCTAATATAAAATGAGACTCCTAGATATAAAACTGTTTAAAAATTATATATTCGGAAAATGGTGAATATATTTGAGATCTATCTTATGAGAAATAAACATCAGTTGAAATTTCTTTTCAAAAGAGATGTCTGGAAAATATGGCATATGAAATAGTTTACCTTCCATCTTGATTCTGCGGGGTTTGGATCATAGTTTGCGAAGAACTAAAGTTGGCTGGGTCACTAGCAACCCTTAGGTGCACTAAGTTTCTTAGATCAAAATTATTCCCCATATTCCTGTTTCTGAAACTGTCAACTTTGCAGATTGGGACAAATGGAAAGATGAAAATTTGCTGACAACCGACTATGAGCATTTCATGTAAAAATATACATATAGTGCTCACACCAGCCTCTAAGCTAGGGTTCACCATGTCTCTTGTGAGAGTGAGGAGACAATGATTTAGAGAGATTAAATCATTCGTCCAAAGTCTCCCAGCAAGCAACTGATGGGGCCACAGCCAATTGATCCTCAGGTCCATGTGATTCTGAAGTTGGCAAGCTTTCTCTTAAATCCTACTGCTTTGCATTTCATAAAGACTGATGTATTCAGCACCATGGAAAAGTGATCTCAGAGGTCAGATGCCTATGAGATGGGAAAGGTAAATAACATTCCAAGGGTAGGGAGGAGAGGAAAGGTAGGCTCCTATAGGGCCCACTATGAACAGTGGGTATTTACATGGTCCCTGAAACAACTGTGATGGACTCAATAACTGGGGCAAGGAGAGTCTGTTCAGAGCAGTGCATGATTGAAGAGTTGGCGAAATCTAAGGGAAATGAATGAATGAATGAATGAATGAGTGAGTGAATGAATGAGAACTCTACCACAACCTACTTGATACCTGAATTGGACCTGGGTTTGTGTCTATTTGTCTCTGCCATATATCCTGTTTACTGGGCAGGTGCCAGCATGCCTTGTTTTCCCCACTGATCACACTCAGGAACCTCTGCAACCTCTTGAAGGCTGAGATCAAAGCCTGAATTTTTTTTTTTTTTTTTTTTTTTTTTTTTATGATCTTGGGGACAGAGTGGTCAGGTAAAGTTGGCCAGCTGATAAACTTTGAGAAGGCCTCAAAGCACAGAAATAAATGGTTTGTGAATGCAGGTATTGGAGGCACAGCAAGAATTTTCCCTTTTATGGAAATAGGGTTGCCCAGTGAGTAACTAGTACTCGCTCTTACTAGAACCTCCTCTTCTCCATCCCTCCATGAAAAACTAGATAAAAGGCAGGAATCCTATGGTTCTAAGGTGTTCCATTCTAGTAGATCACCCTCCTAGAGGGACCACTGAATCTGGACTTGTGGTACAGGGTACCCTTCTATGAGGGCAAATGGAGGGACCCTGGATCAGACCCACTTGCTAGTGTCCTTGACCCTGCACGTATCCTATGTGATTTATTATTTTGCTTTGTTTTGGTTTACTAGTAACCCAAATCTATTCCAAGGTATCATTCTCTCCAGGGCTCAAACTCACACTAGCTTTCATGCTCTAGCTTAGTTCAGGTGAGATATGAGTTGTTGATATTCATTATAAGGCACTTTATAATTATCAAGGTTCTATCACATACCTAATATTATTTTTCATAGTACTCTCATTGAGAAATAAGATATTATTTCCCAGTTTTCAGGACCAAAGCTGTCACATCTCCTTTTACAATGCATCGTTGATACATTGGGGGCTAGATCTATGTCTGATCATTATTAGACTGTCTTAGGCACAATATTTTATAAATGACCTAATGAGAGTATTGCATAGATCTTTTTTTTCAAAAGGTTATTCTCCTGATATTGGGAGCTTTGCAATTCCCATTATGTGTCAGCACATTTCACAAAGCAAATAGAAATGGGGATACGATCTGAGTGGTAGAAAAAAAAAAATCACAGAAACCTGAATAGATTTTTTTTCAATTTAAAAAACTTAAGTAACCAGAACACAGTCTTGGAACATGTTCAAAATAGGAGTTTGAAGACAAAATTGATCTAATTAGGAAAGTGTGAAGAAAATATCCAAAAAACAAACCATATGGCATGTAATAGTCTGGAGGTAAATAAAGAAAAGCTGTCTTGGTGTTTAGAAATGAGAAAATCATAATCACATGATGATTGGCACTAGGACATTCCCCACTTTAGCTCATAAACAGATTTTAGCCTACACTGTCTTAGGAAAGAGGTAAGTCAGGGAATGTGGACAAGGATCTGGCACATGGATAAATGAATACATGGATGGATGCAAGTATTGCCTCAGACACAGTTGAGGAAGGACACTAAGAGGCGCTTTCTTCAAACATAGCTACTCTGTGCTATCCAATCATTTATTTCTCAACTGTTTTTTCTTTTTTTAATTTCTCCTTTTCTGCTGTGGCTGGATTCATAGGTGTTACCTAGCCCTGCATAGACTGAAGGAGGTCCAGTTGGAGTGGAGGATTAAGGCGTGGTGTCAGAACACACTTGAAAGAGACCACTTGCAGAGAGATACGCGATATTCAACCTGCAGTTAAATAAAGCCGCAGGATTCCCTGCACACTAGTAGCTTCATCTCTACTCTCTCATCTAATTCTCACAATTCTGGTAGGTTAGTATCCCTACTTCCTATTTATTTTTCAAAAAAGAAAAGCACCATGCAGAAAAGGCAGCAGAGCTGAAATTGTAACCTAAGCCTGTCGGAATTCAATGCTCTCTGCTACCTTTACTAACCCACACTCTGACCATAGAAATACCCAACTTCTGCCTTTTGCATATGAGAAACGAGAGGTAATTCAACTGATGCCTGAAGATTACAAAATAGTGATGGATGTATGTACCTTAAATCCTTTTTTGGTCCTCTTTATATTTATACCAAAGCTAGCCATCGACTTATTAGTTGAGACAGATTTTAAAAAGCATGCCATATCTATGGACTTAGCATTCTTAGTAAAACTGCTAGTTGCATAAATAAAAGGCAAACGGGTTGCCCTTACAGAGCCTTTGCCTCCAATACCACATCATAAGATTAACTGCTGTTGCTCTCATAAAAATCCTAGTGGCATTCAGTCCTCCTGGAGAATTTGGCTGGAGGCTCTTGGCTCTTGGTGTCCCTTGTCCAGGTAGGGGGCTACCTGGGCCACCGGTTTCCCAAAGATTGCAATCCATATGCATATATTACATTTTCTTTTTCATGTTAGGTGACATAAAATGTAATTTGTAATTCTCAAATTCATCAACAACACAAAACCAAATTGAATCAAATTTAATGGTTTTCTTCCACTTCTCAAGCCATAGATGCCAGTAAAAGGCATCTAACAGTGTGTTTTCAATACTCTATTCAGCATCTAAATCCAGGATTAAAATTCAATAGTTTTTTAAAAGATTTCCTCAAATCCTGTGATTCTAGCTTGTGTCAGTTTTCATATATTTCCTAGTATAAATTTGATCTCAGGAGGATAGATATTTTGATTTATTTATAATAGGGTCCGTGGTCAAAGGAACAAGGCTGATATAAAAGCGAAAGCAAAGCTTTATTTCGTGCCAAGCATCAGAATTTTACTGGCCCCGAGGCCAGGATCTCTTCTCTCTGGGGAGAAAAGGACCACTCCCAACTTCTCAGGCCAGCTTTTATAGGCATCCCCCCAATTCACAAGCTGACTAGGGTCCTGTACACTGGAGCTGATCTACTCGCGTGGCTTGCCTGAGTAAATTTGCACTTCCTTGGCCTCCCAACTGAGCACAAGCACTGGTATCAGGCAGCCCACCCTTAGTTTGCGTCCAAACATCCCCCCCTACAGTCCCAGGAAGGGAGATTAAGAGGGTTACTGATTGGGTGTATCCCCCCAACTTGGCTCGCCGTTGTTTTCCAGGGGCCATTTATCCATATCACCTGGAACTGTTTTTATGAGTAAACAGGATGGTGGCTTCTTTTCCAAAACTGGACCTTACAATTTAGAGGGGAGAAAAATCCACTCTAGATTAGTTATTTAAGTTTGACAAAGCTGCTGTCAAAGTCATCTTTAAACAAACAAAAAGTTATTTTGCCATTTAAAAGGAAAAGGAAAAATAGAGATTATAAACACTAATTGTAGATGGATTGCTGAATATTCTCCCATAAAGCAACAGAACATTCTTTCCTTTGAAATAGTAAACTAATGGCATTAACAGCCCATAATCACAGTGAAAAACTGGAATAAGAAGAGAGGAGGAAAAAATTCCAAGGTGAATGCCAAAATGCCAAGGTAAAATGCAAAGAATGATAATGGCTCCTTGCTTTTCAAAGATGAGTTTTCCATCTGTTTGGGGAATAAGAGTAAGAAGGAGTCCCACTGGTACAAAGCCATACGTTCCCACACTTACTTCCTGAGAACAATTGCAATATCTTACCTGGTAGTTATTGTGAAATATTTGCTCTGAAACTTCCTGGCTTACAGGATCAGAATATGGATATTGCTGTTAGTTGCTAAATTTCAAGTGTTCTCTGGTCCTAGAAAACTGCCCTGAAATCTTAGACCCTTAGGAACTCAAATAGATGGCCCTCATGGGAAATCAAACAGGCCAGTCCTTGTCAGGAGGAAGAAATAGAAGTCCCCGGCTGGCTTTGCAAAGATCATGAAATCATTCATTTCACATCTGTCTTCTTTTATGCTGTAAGTTTTTAAGCTGTATCTTCAAAGTGTAGCTACTAAATGTAAATGCTCCTGGACCCACTGTAAACCGGGTAGGTTTAATCTTCCATCCTATCTATAATGACTCTGTTAGTAAGGAGAGCTGTCTAGAAGATGGGTTGAAGGCTTAGTGTGAAACAGCACGGAGATTAGTCGTGTCTGCTGATGGCCGGGTCAAGGGGGAGAGGGATGGGGCGAACTTGGTGGAGGGTGGGGAAGCAAAGGCACTTACAGTGATCAATTTCCACCTCTATTTTAAGTCATTATTAGAGAATAAGTAACAGAATGTCAAGAATGAGAAGTTATGAAGTCTAGTTTTATCTATTAAGATGTCCAAAGAAAGTATCTTTATATTTATGATGTATATAAAAGCAGAAAATATTCATCTAAAAGACAATGCTTTAGTATTCACATATCCTATGGGAATACATTTCAGTTCGACAGAAGTAAAGCTAGACACCCAATAGGAGAGCCCATGTTAGAGACATTCGTCATGGGGAATCAGCGGCACTTACTTTTGCATTATAATTAAATGAACAACGAGCCAGAGACTTAATTCTAGTCTAATCATGTGACTTTGTGGGTTTTTTTGCTTTGTTTTGTTTTGAGGGAGAGAGTGAGAGAGGGGGTCAGGGAGGGGCAGAGGCAGGGGCAGAGGGAAAGGGAGAATCCTAAGCAGGCTCCATGCTCAGCCCCGAGACTTACCTGGGCCTCTATCTCCCCACCCTTTGGATCATGACCTGAGCTGAAACCAGGAGTCCGACACTTAACTAACTGAGCCACTCAGGTGCCCCCAATCACATGAATTTGAACGAGTCACTTTCCCTTCACCTGTTCCCCTAGTGTTAGCTACATGCTTTGGTCTGCCTCGAGCTGTCATGGGCAGTACTTTAACCAAACGTGGTGCCACAGTACATTCGGGGTCCCCAGACTCCAGGCTGCAGTCCCTGTTGGTTTGCTTTTCAGTGACTGGCTGCTAAGCAGTTGCTACAGGTTTTTTGTTATCATAATAATTAACAGTCAGCCACAAATGTTTGTATTAGCTAGTTGTTGTAACACAAGCAATTTTTAAATGGAGTAGGTGTTACAAGGCAGGGGTATAGGAGTCCTTCTCATAACTGGAGACAAGTTGTGGAGGGTCGAGGGACAGCTGGATTCAGCACTCCGCTTCCCGCCTTGCTTCTACAGGGTAATGTGGGAGTTGGACCCCATCACTTGTACTCGCGTTCCATTGGCGGTTGGAGAATTCAGTCACCAGGCTTCACTTAAAATGAATGGCTCGGGGCACCCGGGTGGCTCAGTTGGTTGGGCGACTGTCTTCGGCTAAGGTCACGATCCTAGAGACCCAGGATCGAGCCCCACATCGGGCTCTGTGCTCAGCGGGAAGCCTGCTTCTCCCTCTCTCGCTCCCCCTGCCTGTGTTCCCTCTCTGGCTGTGTTTCTCTCTGTCAAATAAATAAATAAAATCTTTTAAGAAAAATGAATGGCTCTTGTTATTAAGAGGAATAAAGGAAAAAGAAACTTTGGGAGATCAGTGGCCATCTCCTTCACAGTAGGCTTCAAGTCTACAAGTAAAATTACAATTGCAAATTTACAGTCTTTGAGGATACCTTGTCTCCTAGACACTGGCTCTCTGCTCTGTCCAACCTCTGTCTCTTCACGTTCTTTACTGACTAGTGATGTATTTTTAAGAATCAGCCTTGGTGATAAAGTCTAACTCTCGATGACATTGCTGCGACTGGTCTGTATATACCAAGTGCCACTCTTCGTTGGGGAAAGGCTGTTTGATTGGCTTTTCCCTCCCGTTCTTTTTTAGCTTGCGATAAAAAATTGTGTTGTGCTTTCAGTCCTTTAACGTTTCATGTGATGGGGCTCTCAGTCAATCTTTTGGGCCATTTATTTGAGTTCCAAGGGCCAGTGGCAAAAAGGCCTCTCCTTGTTTTCTTCCGTCTTTGTTTCCAGAAATGTTTTCTCTCGTTTAGGAATAGAGTAACATATATATCTCAATGAAAGAAAGTGCTCAAACTGAGGTCAGACTTATAAGTAATCTATGCAACTTGGTAGAAGGAATATAAACCTTTAACAATGACTGTTTTAACACAGATCCAAATCAAGTCTGAATCAGGGGATCTTAGGACATCACCCTGAGAACTTGCCTCTGCCTTTTCTCTAGCTTCTGCATAAGCTGGAGAAGTCTTGCCAATGAAATTCGTAGGATACAAGCATAGGAGCAATGGTCGCAACTGAGGAAACAAAATTTCCTGTGTTTAGGATCACCAAGAGAGTCAGACTAAGACCACACAACCGTGAGGGACCTGGTAACGAGATCAGCTCTGATTTGCCAGACAAATCAGAAATCTCTCTTTTCCCTACTCTGAAACAGTGGAAGTCAATTTCAATAATCATGGCAAAGAATAAGTGATCTAAAGGGGTCCGACTGCACTTCTAATTATGCTCTGAAATAGTATCTGTTTTATTTGTTGGTCCATCAGTGTGCTCTTTGTCGTTCCATTCTTGTAAATATAGGAATCAGTGACCTTAGCAGTGAACTTAGCAAAGTTCCTTAATTTCTCTGTGCTTCCCTTTTGTTGTGTGTAAAAGGGGGATAATAACCCTTAGTATGTAGTGCTGTCTTAAGGATTTAACTAGTTAAGTATTAGTGGTCAATAAATAATAGTAGCCATTACAATATCCCTGCTGTTTTCCAAGACCCAGCAGAGCCTGGCACATAGAAAGTGCTCAGTAAGTGTGTATTAAATATGAATCTGATTGTGAGCTCTTACAGAAGCCTGACTACCTCTTCCTTACCCTCATCACTCCACATACTCCTAGTAGATGCTTAGTACATGTATTCACTCTGTACATGCTTATCGGGAATTCAACAATGAACAAACCGGCTGTCTGCAGCAATGAGGTTTAGAGTCTGATGAGGATCCAGTCTTTAATTTTGCATTTTCACAGTTGGTAAGGTTGCCCTGGCTTGGATATGAGACTTTGGCTTTAGTCATTTAAATGAACTCCTTTCTTCATCTGCATTTTTAGCACTGGCCTCAAGTTGACTGTTGCTCTTCCTTACGCTTATGGCTGGCTGGCATCCTAAGACACTTTCTGCATTAGGGAAACTCAGTAAGTCCCATTAGGAAAGGGACATGGTGAATTCTCAACTATCATAGAAGGTCTGTCTTTCAAAAATTTCTGACTGTGGGGAATTTCCTTGGACACAGGTTTCCTCAGAGTTGCCCCCATTGAAACCAGGGACACTGAGTTAAGCTGCATTGCCATCTAGTGGTCAGATGATGTGGTGCCCAGATGCGGCGTTTAGAATGAGTAGGTGAGTAGGTTTCCATAAGGTAGAGTTGACAGGAGAGTAACCTTGTCTACTTCGCTTATTTGTACATAAGAAAAATGAATCCAGAAAAAAAAAGAAATTACCCAAACTTTATGTTACAAAGAGGTAAGTGCCAAACTACCATCACATTTAGTTGCTATTTCCCTCAACAGTGCGCACTATGGAGAGGTGACTTCTGTAAAATATTTGAGGGTTTTTTTTTTTTATGTAGTTACATAACCACTTGTAACCTGAGTAACCTTACTTTTAAAATGGAGATGATATGAGGGGTGCTTGGGTGGCTCAGTTGGTGAAGCACGGTGAAGCATCTAACTCTTGATTTCAGCCTGGGTCTTGATCCAGGGTCCTGGGATGGAGGCCCGCATTGGGCTCTCCGCTCACTGGGCAGTCTGCTTCTCCCTCTCCCACTACTTCTCACCCTGATCACTCTCTCGCTCTCTTTAAAAAAAAAATAAGTAAGTCTTTAAGAAAATAAAAATATAAAACAATAAAATGAGGATGATACGGCTGTCATGGTATTTGATAATAGAGTATGTGGATAAACAATAAATTATTAAAAAGAAATCTAAGGTATGTGTTTCTTTTTCAAATTTTGGAAAGGAGACAGATACATCTCATTTAAAGCTGTATTAACAATTGAAAACAACTCACTTATTTGTTGTCTAGTTCCAGGAGAATGTAAGGCATTATAATAGGAAGGGAGGATACAAAAATGAAGAAAACACGAACACTTTCACAGTCTAGTAAAGAAGACAGACATTATAAATATGATGTGCTGTGATAACAGATGTCAGCATGGAGACTGGTACTAACTTTAGAGCTTGCACACAGAAAGGGAGTTCACTTTTGCCAAGCTGTGGGGGAGAGAGGTTGCTGAGATAGAAAAAGCTTCATATAAGAAAAAAGAAACTTAAAGTGTGGCCAGAGAATTATTAGTGGTATGCCCGAGAAATGGATGAGAATAACTGAAGATGAAAATTCTAGATGTGGAGAGATAAAACACTGAAAAAAACTATCAAAAGGAACAATATTATCTTATAGTTATGAAAATATTCCAGTTCTGGTACATATGTCTTCAGAACTCACAGCTGTCTTTCCAAATACATGACAAATTTCTCTGGTTTGGAGCCAAAATTACATAACTTATAAAAAATTTGATATTTTGTTTGCTTTTATACAAACTAAGATCACTTTAAATTGTGGAATAGAATATAAGCCAAAGAGTCCATGGGAAATGATGAGCATTGAATGGCTTCATTAAATTTCTTCTAGATTAATCATTCCACTGACTTCTATATTACATGTTTTTCTTTCAGTTTTTTGTTTGTTTTTTTAAGCTGCCTCCCCGCCCAACAATGGAGCCCAATGGGTGGCCCAAACTCCAAATCCTGAGATCAAGACCTGAGCTTATCTGCCTGGACCACCCAGATGCCCCTGTCTTTCAGTTCTATGTGTTAACAACTGGTGAAGCTTTCTGGCTTTCTTTTGTTTTTCCCTATCTCTTTCATCACATCAAGTATTTGGGGGAAAAAAAATCTTAATAGCCTAGAAGTCACACTTTTCTCTTCTCAAATCCCTTCTAGTCTTCTTCACCAGCCTCTGACATTCAGAGAATTGCTTTTTAGAAAGATTGATTGAAGGCCATCTATCCACATATCATTCATTCTAAATGGTTCCCTTCTGGGCTCTCTCAGGGTAAGAAGTGTTCATTAGTCCTTCAAAACATGGCAGATAAGAGTAACTCTGTCAAAAAGATGTTTCCACATACCATGAAAGCCTAAAATTACATTCTTCCAGGATGTTTCCTATGCCTCTGCAGGTCAAAGAGAAAAAAACGAAGATTTTTAGTCAAACAACAAGTGAACAACATAAAAAAGAAAGAAATGTCATTAGACTCAGAATAGGAAATTCAGCCATCTACCATTACGGTGGTTCATAAGGAAGATGACAACATACAGCTATATTGAGAACTTCTTACACTGAAGAATTTCATGGACATACACCAGTACCCTGGATCCTGAAGCCCAGGGGCCCTAAGACAGCGTCTTTGAGAGCAAGTGGTTATCAAGGCTAATCTGGAGAAGTAAGTATTATCAGAGATGTATAATCCAAGTGGGCAAGTGACTCCAAAGCAAACCATTTACATATATGCCTTGTGGGAGTCTCTCAATCTTAAAAGGAGTCTTCTAAGGACTCCTTTGATCAATGTCAGTGTTCATAGTCTATTCAGTGACATAATTATTCCCAGAAGAACTCTGAAAGGTCGCAAGTAAGAACACCTCAAGGTGCCAGCTGCCTCAGAATGGAAGACTTGGAATTGTTCCTTGGCAATCACCAATGCTGCAATTGTGGGAGACACTGGGCAGACTGCATCCCCACAAAGAGAAATCACTCTATCTGAAAAAAAACTCACTGATTACCAATGCGCTTGGGCCTATAAGTCAGAGAGGATGAAAAGTTTTCTTTGGATTCTGTGACTCCTATAGGAGATTTCACTGATTTCTTAATTACCCAACTAATGCTGGGGCATTCAGTTCAAGGAAGGACAAAAAAGGGAAGTGCCACAGGAACTCATTTCTACTTCCCTACAGCCCTCCCTGAAGGTAGTACATCCTACTACCTTCTTCAGATGCTAACTCTCAGTCTAGAGGAGGACCACAGGCATGTCAATAGTTTTACGAGCTGGGATTTTTTCTAAATATCAGACATACTATTCTCTTCTCGGGTTGGTATTTCTGGCCTAAAAATTCCCATCCCAGAAAAGTATGTGGGGAGCCTTTAGAATTATTGCAGAACAAATAATTCATATGCATACATACCAATGCTTAATTAGATTCCAAATTTCAATGATAGGCACTTATAGTAGCAGCCTATAATTCTAGTTTGCAATCCAGAAATTCAGGAGGGCAGGTATGGAGACCAGAAAATCTAGGATTCCTAAGGGGCAGTATATATTTCTAAGAGTGAAAGTGGCTGTACATAGTTCTGTAAGCAAAAGGTTGAGGTGCCTCCCACCCATACCCATGCCTTAGATCACTTTCCACCTTCACCATGCATGAGAATTCTGTTAGTAGCTTGAAACAGAGACTAGAAATTGTAACTGTCTACCAAGAAAGAAATTTAGATCTTCCTCACGTAAAATAAATCTAGAACTATAAAGTCCTGTCTGCTTAATTATATCCATGAAGTCTTTCTCTTTTACCATCTTGTGTATGTGACTGTTAACCTCAAGGTCACCTCCTGGTCCAAAATAGCTACTAGACACCCAGACATCTCATACATATTCCAATCTAGAGAGAAGGAAAAATAGAGAAGAAAGTCAGTCTTTACCTGGCCTGCCATCTATTCATTGCAACAAACCCTGGAGTTACTTGTGGACACATTTCTAATCCTTCTAACCAGAGGGTTAGAAACTTTCAATGATGCAATAAGTCAGTTGTTAAAATCAACTTCTACTAGACCCGAGGACACTCCCCCCTTGGTACCTGGCTGTCCCACACCCACACCAGACATGATACCGCTGCATTTTCTTCTTATTTTTATCATCTGGGAAAATACTGACTTGCTCCTGATCTCTTCTTCATGGTGAGTATTAGAGCAGTAATTTGTGGGCATCTTTTTCAATGTTCAATTTGCTTTAAGAATATGTTATGGAAATCGAACTTTCTAGGTTCTGACCGTTTAGTGCAATGTAGACCCCAATGCTATGTCTGGGTAAAGAGTTGGGTCCTGCAAGAAGAAGACAGAGTATGGCTCAACACTGAGGCTTTCTGGATGAGAGGAAAGAGCTCCTGGCAGGAATCCCACCCTTTATCTAAAATGTAATGGGAGAGTCAAGGCACAAGAAGAAAATAGATTTAATCGAGTTCAGAAACTTTACTGAATTAGAGGTGGGTTTTCTTTTTTTTTTTCTTTTTCTTTTTTTTTTTTTCCCATTCCCAACACCCAGTGCTCCACACTCTAGGCACCCCCAGTACCCACCACCAGGCTCTCCCATCCCCCCACCCCCCTCCCTCCAAGTCCCTCGGTTTGTTTCTGTGTCCAAAGTCTCTGTTGTTTCGTTTCTCTCCCTAGAAAACCCTAGTTCCCATTTCCTTTCCTTCTCCCACTGTTCTCCAGGTTACCCCTCATGCATCGCAAGTAAGTGAAACCATGTGATACTTGACCCTCTCTTCCTGGCTTATTTCACTCAGCATAATCTCCTCCAGTCCAGTCCATGTTGCTACAAAAATTGGATATTTGTCCTTTTTGATGTAGGC
>PITA01028122.1:0-19860 GCA_004023965.1 Spilogale gracilis
CCCTTCCCTTCCCTTAAGAAGAAACTACAACTGATGCTTCTTTTTTGTTAACCTCTGTTTTTTTTGTTAACCTCTTTTTTGTTAACCTCTTTCTTCTTTTGCCAAGGCTCAGCCCGAGCTGTGCGACCACATTGCAAGGAGTCACTCAAAATGGTCACAGTGAAGGTTGTTTGCACAGCAGAAGCAGAGGGATCTGCTTGACTATTGGAGGTTAGGGACAGGAGGAAGGAAAGAAAGGTTGCTAGAAGTTGGAGCTGAGTGAAGGTTGTTCCCGGTCATCTGTGGATCAGTTTGTCCAACTGGAGATTGCAGGTCAGACTCTACTTGAGTTTCCTGCACAATGAGGTCTGAGAGCCAGAAGATGCCAGTGGACTTGGAAGTGACTCACCTAGAGTGTTCTGGGTGAGGTCCCTCAGGGACAAGTCTTGGGCCTGGAGACTTTTGAGCAGGAAGCTTTGGAAGAACCAGGCATAACATGGTGGGGGGGGAATAGGGTTGGGATGAGATATGCAGCTCAAGAAATATGGGAGAATCCCAGCAATCAGCCGTAAATACCGGGCGGGGATCTTTTATTGAAAAAAAAAATAGATGGTCTTCATATAAATGCTTCTATTGTATCAACATGTGCACAAAGTTGTGAAATCAACTGAGTATTAAACATCCCGCTGTACTGAAAATAGTAAAACAACAAACAGGTTATTCAGTCTTTCCACTTTGGAAAAAGAAACACTGCATCAGTTCAACCCATAATTTAAGCCTGTGATCACGGGCTCTTTCTAGACTCGGGACGTGGTCTGAATGAGTGGCTTTGCTACTGGTCATTCCAGCCATGTAGGAAGAGCTCTAGGCTGGTCCCTGCAGTGGGGAAAGACCGTGTCTAAACAACTGCAGCTGAATCAACTGACTGAAAGTTTGGGTGAACCTAATTGGTTATGGCATGACTGCTTGAGTAAGCCACTCAGTTGGGACATGAGCCTTGGCTATGCCACTTGTCTAGCCCTCGAAGTGCTTCAACCATTCTAATGAGTGCATTCTGCTGCCCTTATTCTGTTTACCTGCAGGACAGACATATACTCTTTTATTTTTCAAGTCCTAAAGTGAAAATAAATATTGCCAGTCCAAAAGTACCAACTGAGAATGTGGAATGGAGAATGAGCACAGAATCACTTCCCAGTGATATCAGCATGGGAAAGCCAAATTTCTAGAACGAGGTACTTTCATTTTTCAGTGTTACGGGTTTATTGTGCTTCCCCTTTCGTACAAATATGCTGCTTTTTTTGGTTCTGGGCTAAGCCTTCAGGTTCCCCCCTAGTCCCCAGAGAACGCATACTGGCTATCATTTTCCTCCACGTACTGGAAAGAAAACAAATTGGCAGGAGACCTTCCTGAGTTAGGAGTTTTATAATGATAATACTCAGTTAAAATAATAAAACGATTTTTTTACCAGTTTATTTCTATGATTCCTTTTCTTACTGTGTTGATGCATCAAAAAAAAAAAAAGACTGCAAAGAAAATTCACTACTGTAATTTAGTACTTTATCCTAAAGCATTATTGAAAGGCTTTTTACAATTTATATGTTTTTCCTGGCAAACTAACCAGATGTTGATTACCAAGATACTTTACATTTCGAAAGGAAATACTTTTGCTTCTCTCAAGGCCTCTGTAAGTGTAATGAAAGGATGGTTACTCAGACTGGATTTCTGTTTGAATAACTATTGCCGCTCTGTTGGGTGAGTTTGCTGACTTGGCATTCCTTTTAAGTTTCTTACAGGACCCACATGATCAAGGTGTTCTTTGGGCTGAAGTTGTACAAAACTTAAAACCTATCCCAGACCGTGAACTTGGGCAGGGTGGCTGCTTTGGGAATTGCATGCTATTGTAAACCAAGAAAACAGTTCTTTGATCGCTGTGTTAGGGGGAGGGTCAGAAGTCTCTGATCAGAATGTTACTCTCCACTACCTGCTCTCAGTGCGGTGTGCACACCTCCTGAAGGCATTAGTCCTTCTGAAGGTAAACATATCCTTATACATTGGTTTCTTCACCTAGTCCTGAGGGTTGAAGTCATATGTAGGAAGAACATGGTTGAGTTCAAATCTGGTTAGGGCACATTTTAGTCCTGAGAACAGGTTAAACTATATAACCTCCCTAAGTCTCCTTTTTAAAAAATCATTTGGTTAAAAGAGAAAAAGAATAATAATGCCTTATTTTATATCAGGGTTGAATAAGGAACAGATATGTACTTACCTTCTGTATATATAAGGTGCTTAAGCAGTGCCTACCCCTCTTTTTCAGTGGGGGATGCAGCTGGTGCATGAGCAATAAGTAAATTGGTGAAGACAAGGAGAAGAAGGAGTCCTCAAGAGCTTCGAGAAGGAAGCTCATCTGGAAGACACCCCATTGTCTTTATCCAGGTCAGCTTCCTCCCCCAAATTCCTAACACTTTGTACACATGTCCCAGACTTATAGGGTGTTAGCGTAGGAAGAGTAGTGGAAGGGAAGGGCGGTGGCTCTGGCGTTTCTCTCTTATTTTTTAATTAGTTAGTTAGTAGGTTGAGTCAGTTAGGGACTAACTAGTTATTTAGTATGTAAGCCTAAATTCATCAGAATGAGAAAAAATAGGCATTTCTCAAAATTCTTGTTGGCAGGTATGAAGGAATGTTTACAGTGTTACAAAATGTGCCCCCAGATAGCTGAGGGCTTGAGTCCTTGACCCCATGCCGGGGCAAGTTTCAAGGCGACTGGAGAAAGATGGATCCCACTCCCTACCTGCCATTTTGTAGTACTGAGTACTTTCCTTAGTCTTTTTTTTTTAAGCTTAAAAATAGACTTACATATCCATCACTATTACTTAATTTGTTCCCCCTTCAAAATAATCTATTTCTTTCTCTGTGTCTTCGCCCGTTGCTCTGAGAGCACAAGGTGATGAAAGGAAAGCCTCCTCAAAGAAGATGAAAAGCTCCCTTGTTATGAAACATCTCATTTCCAGTGGTTAAATACTATTCAGAATACAGGTAAAGCCCTGAGTAGTTTCCCCGGTGTTTGCCAAGCCCAAAGCCGCAGACGGTCGCGAGGGGCAGAACATGAGCAATGAGGGAATGTGGGCTCAGGGATTCCATGTTTAGACAGATGGCTTCAGGCAGTGCTGCTAGCCAGAGAAAGCAAAAGTCCGCGCCTGGAGCACCAGGCCCCAGGGGGAGCAAGTGGAGACGTTCGCACCAACTGTGTGAGGTCATGGGGAGAGCCAAGTATGAAGACAGGATTTTCAGTCATCATCACCAGCCAAGAGTCGAGAGGAGTGGAGAGTGGTTTTAGTCATAAACTGGATAAATGGATTATTTTTCTTGAAGAAGAGTATTTATGAGAATGACGCCATATGAAAGGGTTATCAAAATAAGAAACATTAGTGACAAATTTGGGTGGTTGGAAGTGGTGAGGGGTTTAATCTTGCTTCCTTGGCATCCCTTGGTCGTTATATGTTCTGGGTAGAGACCTGGTTTATTAACTAGGTTTGATTTGATGTGACCCCGTGGATCACAGTGGGTAATGGCTGCCTAGAATGTGGGGAAAGAATCTGATGATTGATTACTGATGTCGGCCATAGGACGGGAAATAGGGGTAGTTACATTACTGCCCTTTACTGGCCATCCCTGGTCTAGAACTCAGCTTCCTCATCTTGAAAATAATGCCCACCAAAGTTATGTGAATTATTCTAGCCCAAGGTGTAACCAATGAGTGTATTGTTTGAGGGTTATTGTAGAGATATTAAATTCACTTGCTTATTGTGCTATATTTAGCACTCAAGTAAATGGACGTATTCAGCCTTCTACATTATTCATCATAACCCACTCACTGTGCATGGTTATCTTGGGATTATGTAATAGCCCTGGTGTTAGGTCATCAGTCACATCCTGCAGTGGTACCTGACATGGCCTTACTAGGTTAGAGGCTTTCATTGGTTGGGTTTTACAATGTGATGTCAAAGACGGAAACATTGTGTAGTTAATTGTATATATATATATACAATTATATATACATATATATATATTTTTTAAAAAATGGGACACTTGCAACTGTCTTGGAGATCTGTATCTATTTACTTATTTTCAAAATGTGCAAGATGAAGCATTAGCTCTGAGATAAACTTGTTTTAAACAACAGCTTCATAACAAATAAGCTTTTTGATTAGAAGACCTTCAGAAAAATAGTCCTACTCTCAAGGATCTGGAAGAGTCCTTGAGAAGCTAACTAATTTTCTAACCACCCCTCATATTCAGACAGGGCTTCACATGAAGTGTTTCTGGAATTATTTTGCACAGTTTTCTCCTTTGAACTGCCTAAAGCAGATTTGACAATTTCCTTGAATAACCTATTACACAACAGATCCAAGTTTTGTGGGGCCTGGAGCTCATACTAGTTTGGGGGTTCCTTTTAAAGAAAATGGATACAAAAATGCCTTTTACAAATTTTACATAAACATTAGACATGAAAAAACATATCACCAAGTCCTCTACCAGGGTTTTGGAAGGGACTTGGAGAATTAACTTTATCAGCTTTGTGTTCTTTTTTTTTTTTTTTTTTAAGATTTTATTTATTTGACAGAGAGAAACACAGCCAGAGAGGGAACACAAACAGGGGGAGTGAGAGAGGGAGAAGCAGGCTTCCCACCGAGCAGGGAGCCCGATGTGGGACTCAATCCCGGGTCTCCGGGATCATGTCCTGAGCCGAAGGCAGTCGCTTAACCAACTGAGCCACCCAGGCTCCCCAGCTTTGTGTTCTTTTATTTAAGATTTTTTTCAAATTAAAAAAAAAAAAATATTTTAAGTAGGCTCTGTGACCAATGTGGGGCTTTGAACTCCTGACCCTGTGATCAAGAGTCGCATGCTCAATGGACTGAGCCCTCCAGGCACCCCTAAGTTTTTATTTAAATTCTGGTTAGTTAACATGCAGTGTGATATTAGTTTCAGGTGTGCAAAATAGTGATTCAACACTTCCACATCGTTGCTCATCACAAGTGCCCTCCTTAATCCCCATCATCCATCTCACCCACCCCTGCCACCTCCCCTCCGGTGACCGGTAACTCCTTCTCTATAGTTAAGAGTCTGCTTCTTGGGGCGCCTGGGTAGCGCAGTCATTAAGTAACTGCCTTCAGCTCAGGTCATGATCCTGGAGTCCTGGGATTGAGCCCCGTATCTGGCTCCCTGTTCAGCAGGAAGTCTGCTTCTCCCTCTCTCACTCCCCCTGCTTGTGTTCCCTCTCTCTCTGTGTTTCTCTCTGTCAAAAAATAAATAAAATCTTTTTAAAAAAAAAAAAAGTCTTCTTCTTGGTTTGCGTCTCTCTCTCTTTCCCCCTGGTTTTGCTTCTTAAATTCCACATACAAGTGAAATCATATGATATTTATCTTTCTCTGGCTGACTTATTTCACTTAGCATAATACTCACTAGCTCCATCTCTGTCACTGCGAATGGTAAGATTTCATTCATTTTTATAGCTAATATTCCATTGTATATATATATATATATACACCACATTTCTTTTTTTGTTTTGTTTTGTTTGAGGTTACATTTTATTTTATTATTTTTTTTACATTATTTTATTTTTTCAGTGTTTCTTTATGCACTTTTCAGCCAATGGATGCTTGGGCTGTTTTCATAAACTGGCCACTGTTGATAATGCTGCTCTAAACATCCATACACATGTCCCCTTTGAAGTAGTGTGCTTGTATTCTGTGGCTAAATATCTAGTAGTGTGATTGCTGGGTTTGAAATTCTATTTTGACCTTTCTGCGGAATCTCTGTACTGTTTTTGGCAGTGACTGCACCATTTTGCATTCCCACCAACAGTGTAAGAAGGCTCCCCTTTGCATCCTCATCAACATTTGTTTCTTGTGATGTTGAGTTTAGTCATTCTTATAGGTGTGAGGGGATATCTCCTTCTAGTTTTGAATTGCATTTCCCTGAAGATCAGCTATGTTGAATATCTTCTAATGTGTCTGTTGGTCAGGATATCTTCTTTGGAAAAATGTCTATTCATGTCTTCTGCCCATTTTTTAATTGGGTTATTCATTTTTGGGGTATTGAGTTTTGTAAGCTCTTTCTATGTTTTGGATGGTAACCCTTTAACAGATATGTCATTTTCAAATATCTTGTCCCATTCCGTGAGCTACCTGTTAGTTTTGTTGACTATTTCCTTTGCTGAGACCTGAAACCATCTAGATCCTAGAGGAGAGCACAGGCAGTAACTAATGTCTTTGACCTCAGCCATAGCAACTTCTTCCTAGATACATCTCCTGAGGCAAAGGAAGCCAAAGCAAATACAAACTATTGGGACTTTGTTTTGTATTCTTTCTTTTTTTTTTTTTTAAGATTTTATTTATTTAATTGAGAGGAGAGACAGATAGCAAAAGAGAGCACAAGCCAGGAGGAAAGGGGGAAGCAGGCTTTTTATTGAGCAGGGAGACTGATGAGACTCAGTCCCAGGACTCTGGGATCGTGGCCTGAGCCAAAAGCTAACACTTAACTGACTGAAGTACCCAGGAACCCCTGGCTTTGCATTCTTAATAGTCAGTAATGTGGACTGACTTCTTAATCCTGCTGGAATTGAGGAAATAGCTACCGATATACTTATGTAAGGTAAGAACAAATGTAACAAATTCTGATTTCATCTTGCACATTCTCCTAGGAATGGGAGTCTGGATAGTAAAATGTGTGAGTGGGTAAATTTTTAAAATTTGTTTTCAATACTATATACGATTCCTGATAGAATATTCTTTGAACACTCGTGCATTTACAAAGAGCAGTAGAAAGTTTATCTATGATAAAAAAAAATTCTGGCTTCTGAAAATAATGAAATTTTAAATTTTTTTTCCTCCTTCCCTTCTGCTCCTCTCCACTGAAATTTTTGTTTCATTTTCTTTTTTATTCCTTTCCTCCTCCAGCTTCTTATGTTTCCATCCTTCTTGTTTCTCCTTATTTGTACCCTTTTCTCCCTCTTCTCCTTAAAACTATATATTAAAAATTCTAAAATATCACAAATAAAATGTCAATTACAACAAGAAGTTAGGCTCATTGTTCCCACATACCCTTTTCTTTTTTTTACTTATAATTTTTTTTTTGAGAGAGAAGAGGGAGAATCTCAAGCAGACTCCCCTCTGAGTATAGAGCCCAACATGGAGCTCGATCCCACAACCCCAAGATCATGACCCAAACTGAAACCAAGAATTGGATGCTTAACCAACTGAGCCGTGCAGGTGCCCCCATACTTATAAATTTTTTAGGGTTATTAAGGAAATTCACATTAACTGTACACCCACAAAAAGACCTGAAGGCCTAACACTCAGCAAGATGAGAGTGGATGAAAATAAGGTAGCAGCCATGCCCTCAAATTACAGGTAATAGATGTGAATGATGCATTTCTGATATCTGAAACTCCAAACTCGGGGATCAATCACCAAAACATACAGAAGAAAAACAAATACTATTTTTAATTTTCTTTTTGCAGAAAGCATTCCATTTTGTTTCTCTCAAACTAGGTCTGCAAACATATTTTGGAGACTTGCGATTTTTTTTTTTTTTGCCCTTAAAAGGTGTCTTCATTACTGAAATTTAGAAACGTTTTTACTAAAAATTTAAAACATGAACTATTTCAAATCTCAAAAAGTAATATGATACCAAAAGAGCCCATCGATCAAATCTGGCAGATTTGCTATATTTTTTCTCATCTCTAGTTTTTTTTTTTTTTTTTTAAGGTATCAAACATTGCAGGTATATAAAGCCCATCTTCTAGGCTCCCCATCTCTGCCCAGTTTTGAGTGAACCACCAATTAGATGGTAGTAGAAACACTTCTGATTCTTTGTGACTTCGTGGATGTTTTCTACGGTTGCATTTCGTCAAGTTATACAGAGTTCATTTTTTTTCCTTCAGAAATAGATTAAACATCTATTGTTCACCCATCTATCTCAGATACAAAGCTGAAAGTGCAGAACAAAAAGTACTGAAAAGACATTAGGATTACCTAATTAAATTAATTAGTTAGAAATTAAAGCACACAGTCAACAAAGATTTGCCAAGTACATACAAATGTCTGGTTCACATTCTCTCGATGACCAATGTCAAAGGACATGTGATGGTCTAAAGAGGGGCAATTCTAATTCTTCCGATCCTGACACATTCTTGGTATTCCTGTCAAAATCATAGATAAATTGGGACCTTGTCTGCAAGTTCTGAATCTGCCTAGACTTGTCCAGGGAACCTTGACATGACCTTGGGGAGGTTAATAGCCCTGGCTTTTATACTATCATTGGTGACACATCGATGAAAAGAAACATTTTCTTCTCACAGAGGCATTATTAGTATAAATGAGGTCACACATTTAGAACCTTTGAATAAAAGCTAACTATTCCAGGCTAAGGATAAGACTCACGTTAGAGAAGAACAACGAACATATTAATTGGGGATCTTGGTTTTTGAAACTTTGGAAGAAAAATCATTTATTAGTTCAAATGATGCTTTACATCTTAATTGCAACCAAGATATATTATGTAAAATACTGAGAGAGAGTGAAAAGGCCACAGATGTAACACATATGGATGTAGGTTCGAATTTCCAAGCACTAGTCATATCTTGGTTTAGTAAAGCTATAGACCAGAAGATTTAGAAGGCAGAAGGAAAATAAGAAATAATTGCAGCTGTTAATATGAGAGAAAACAGTATTCCAGTAATACATTTGCTAATTATTTTATCTTTACTGACCTCACTTTCTAAAATAGATCATCTTTAAGATACCTCACTAATACCCTGACTTTCTTCCCTTTAGGCACACAGTGCTTTGGTTGTAGAATCATAATGGATGCATTTATATAAGAAAGGTCTTGAAATTTACACCGTGACCAAAATTTTGGGATGAAAACAAAAAAAAAATACTATTATTATTTAATACTTCAACGACATAGCAAAGATCTAGAAACTAATATGTATACTAGTTGAGACTTAACTAGTAACTGAGAACATGGAGTTAATTCCTTTCACTTTTTTTGTACTAGCAATGACGCGTTGGGTAGGAAGATTGGTTGCAGCGACGGTCACTGTTGGAAGCAGAGGATCTGACTGCCGTTTTAACCTCAGCACCGGCAGCTGAGTTTCTACGAACGCTCCGGCTGTCAAGTAACAATCTTTGGCTCACGGTCAGCCTGCAACAGCTAGAAAAGGCAGGTGAATTACATTTCCACAGTTACATAGAAGACCCATTGCTCCTCAGACCACCGCCTGCAACTTGACAAATTAGGTTAAAATACAAAAATATATTAAAGGGATATGTATTCACAGTTTAACTTTTTAAAGATTCAGAGCCTCATATATTCTTTTTTGGTACTTTTAGAAAATAACATCCAGGATGATAAAAAAATTTACAAACTGCCACTGTAAAACAAATGTATATGCTGCCCAAGCTAGTTTTAGGCAAGATGATTTTTTTCACACCAACTAAGATAAAATTAGTTTACTTTGAAATGTCTAAGAGTGTGTTTTACTTTTCGCATCATGCCAGCCGCAGCTCCAACACCAATACACGTGGGCACATGGACAGAAATGCTCGTAGATGTAAGCATCTTCTGCCCAAGTTCTCAAAGTAACAAACTTATGATTTGGAACAAACTTCCAAGTTAAAAAAGTTGCATAATTCGATTATTTTAGCCAGGTCTACAGACATTTGGAATTCGGTTAACACGAGGGAAGTGGGAATAAAAATGTTTTTTCATTTCCAAAGAGTACTAGTACATGCGATTTTTCTGGGCAGGAATCATTGCTCAAGAATATTCTAAAGCCTACTGAAGGCAGCAACATACAGCAGTTTGTTGGGCAAGCTATTTAACCCTGCACATTTTATTTCTAGACTTTTTTTTTATATATATTTTAAAATATTTCTTCACTTATAAAATAAGAATAATAGCAGTCCGGGCACACCTGAGTGGCTCAGTCGGTTAAGTGTCGGACTTTGGCTCAAATCATGATCTCAGGGTCCTGGGATCAAGCCACGCATCAGGCTCTTCCTTCAATGAGGAGTCTGCTTGGCCTTCTCCCTCTGCCCCTCCCCCCTGCTCGTGCTTGCTTTCTTTCTCTCTCAAATAAATAAATAAAACTACATTAAAAAAATAATAGCACTCCTTACCTCACAGATTTGTTGAGGGTGTTTAATGACCTATGACCCCTTAACCAGTTCCTGCCATAAGCTAAATTTCAACAACTATTATTTATTATGATCATTGTTAATATTGTTAATATTATTATTAGAAATAATAATGCAAAAAACTATGAACAGAAAGACAATACAGGTCCTTTCTCCCATACGTTTTAAAGGTCTCAAGCCTTAATTTGGAGTGCTTCTGTACGTCTACTTAGGTCTAAAGCACTCAACTAGGAATTTTTTTCTGTTAAAAAGACATGATTTCATGCATCAAAGAAGAGGATTATTCAAAGCTTAATTACACTTTGGACAAAGAAGGTAATTGCATGTCATTAGGCAGTTGGCATCTTTCTCTGAATTCCTACACTTTAAAAAATGAAGCATTAACTCTTTTTTCTAGAGGACCCATAGTTTTAGTTGAGTCTGATATTGGAACCCCAGTATCATTGATTTGGAAGAGACCAGAAACAATAGAGTTTGTATGGCCCAAAAAAGATAATGTTTTTATCAGTCAGGATTCCAGGGAGAAATGGATGAGACACTCAAACTGAGTAATTTGAGGAGAGAGGAAAGGACTCCATGCCAAGATGTCACCAGGGAGTGGTGAATCCAGTGTATAGGGCTGGCAGCGTCCTGAGTTGCTACTGCCCAGTCCACAAAAGGCGGTGCGAAGGTGGTCACCCTACAGGCAAGGAGCTGGGGGCACAGCAAGAACTGCCTGCTTCCTCTTTCTTCTGCTGTCCCTAGTGTAGGGAGTGTGGGGCCTACTGAAATCTCCCATTGCATGCAATGTCCTGGTTCAGAGAACGGATGCGAAGGGGTAGAAAATGGAACTGTTGGGCAAATGGGGAAGATCCAGTAGAGATGAATGGGCAAGAAACATGGCACCAACAATGAAGTTGTTCTCTTTTCTCCCCATCTTTGATCCCATAAAGATGGACACAGAAGTAAGAGTGCTCTTCTAAAGTTTAAATTACATAAACAACAGGCCCGCTCCGTATGTCACCTTCACAGGCACATACCTCTGAGCTAAAAATCTGCAGCGAACTTGAAGATCTTCACATATCCGAAGAAGGAATATGTGCATCAGAAAGAGGCTGATCAAAGTTGCTCCATTCTAATGAGACAGGGATTTTCTTTCCAAAATTCTCCCTGAATTTCAAAGGTTACTTTACTTTGAAACACACACACACACACAAATACTAGACAAATGACTTACTCTAGATATCAACAGACATTGCTTCCTCTCACTTCAGAATTTCAAAAGACTGAGTCATTTTATGATAAAATCCTTATGGTTCACAGACTTAAAAATATAGTTTCTTCAAGCATATAAACCTGTAATGGATATATTTAATTACCTGATAACAGTTATTTTAAGTATGTCATATAGATTTTAGAGGGGCATCATTTAGTATCTTCAGATGGGATGGTATAGATTTTACTTTTATTTTTGCCTACAGTGGAATTATTGACAAAGTAATGAAACAAAAATCTGCTGTTTTACAGTTGTGTGCCTTTGCTCCGTGATTCTCAGCTCTTTCATGTTCCATCAGCAATTACTTCTAGTAGGCTCAATAGGAACTTATTAGATATATCTGATTAATTAATTAAGTAGAAATTTAAAAGCCCTTACTTCCAGGAACAGTCGTATTTCATTACTATTCTGCTATTATTTTATCATTATAAGGATTAAGCCTGTGAAAAATTATAGTAAAAATTGCTAAGGCTTTAAACCAAGCAAAAGCTATTCATTTAGTTGTTGAGAATTGTTATATGATCAAGTGAAATTTTACTACTTTAATAACAGTAAAACACAAAGATGTTCAATTAAAAATATTGCCCTCAATAGGATTATGTAAAATTCTGCGATGGCAGATGGGCAAAACAGAACAAGGTGTTGGCATCAGAGGGTCAGTGATACAGGAATGAAGCTTCGGTGGTGTACAAGATGTATCAAAGGCATAACGGATCAAAAGAAACGGAAAGGGACGGAAGTGAAATGAATATTCCATAGTAAGCTGGACAACAAAAGCCTTTCTGGTCACATGGGAAGTAAAGATTAGAGGAAATATTGTCCAAGGTGACAATGAGTCTATCAAAAATCATAGATCTCATAGAAGTCAGAGGACCTGGTATCACAGACATGAGGGACAGCCAGTTAGTAAACTGTAATGCTTTTCCGGTGTCTCATCTAGTTTCCCATGGTACTTAGACTCCATGGTGCTCGGAACCCATGGTGCTCGGATCTCATGGTGCTCGGATCCCATGGTGCTTGGATGCCCTAATACATGTTTGGGCTCAGTGCTTTTGAGAAAAATGTTTTAGTTTGTTACATGTTCCCAATGGTTTTAATTATATGTTTGAACTAAAATGTGTTTCCCTTCTTAATGTAAGAATTTCTTACTTAAACGAAATATAAAAATCAAAAATTTTTAAATGAAAAAAGAAAAAGAGATGAGTCAGCTATGATCTCAGAGAAAAGACTGTCACTTGAAAACTGGCTAGTGTTTCGGGTATAGACCTAGGGACCTGCTAGATGCACCAGGAAGGCAAGAACTGAATCTGAGAATGGCCATAGCCATAGCCACAGTCTAGAAAAGAGCCAACTCTGTGTCAGGGATGAAGGAAGATGAAGAACCCAAGGACCTGGAAGAATGCCAGACCAGGAATGGAAATGCCAAATATAGCATCTGAACAGGGGCAGAAACTGGGAAGAGAATGAGTGGAGACACACGGGGAAGAGAGAGCTCAGTAGCAGCGCTGAGCAGAATCCAAGGGAGACGATGGGAATCTCTTACGGGCATCCACCGTGTAACCAGCACTACCAAGAGCACTGCACTCTATTTTCAAACCTCACGGTCTTCTAGATGGTGGATATTATCAACCCCGTGATACCGCTTCCTCACAGTAGCCAACAACATGGCCCAGAACCGAGAACTAGCTTAAAAGATAGTGAGAAGGAAAGAAAAGAAAGATAATGAGAAGGAATTCAGTCATATTCAAAATCCATTTACTAATAAAATTCTGAATGGCTATCAATAAAACAATGCATTTAGGACACAATAAAGTATACAGCACTGTGTATACTCAGAGTTACCGCTGTATTTTGTAGACAAGTTGAAAGCAGCCAGAGCAAGGGGCCCAGGCCACCACTGCTTAGCTTGGTGTGACCTGTACTGTCACTAACAGGAAAGAAACAAAAATAAGCAACAGAGAAATGCAAGAATCTTTTCTGCAAAAGATGTTAGAAAATAGAGAGATGGTCTAGGTGTCTGGGTGGCTCAGTCGGTTAAGCGTCTGCCTTCAGCTCAGGCCATGATCCCAGGGTTCTGGGATCAACTCCTACATTGGGCTCCCTGCTCAGCGGGGAGTCTGCTTCTTCCTCTCCCTCTGCAGCTGCTCTGCCTACTTTTGTGCATTGAGTACATGCATTCTCTCTCTCTCTCTCTCTCTCTCTCTCTCTCTGTGTGTCAAATAAATAAAATATTAAAAAAGAAAAGAAAATTGAGGGATGGTAACCAAAAATGATTCATGATACTTAAAAGATGGAAAAAGAAATTTGTAGAAAACCCGTCAGCTTTTCAGTCTGTGCAGAGCATAACCTGCCCAGGCTCTGATATAAAACAGACAAAACCACAGTAGAAATGTCAGGTCACACACCGTCAAAAGGTTCCTAGTCTTTCAAGTCAGTTAACATAACCCGTCCATTGATTTACTTATTCATCCATTAACTAATTCTTTTATTAGTTATTTTTGTCAATGAAGCTAGAGGCCCTGTATCAGGGGAGTAGGAGAGTTTCCAGGGGCCCCACCCTTGTGAAGTTTCCAGTCTGTCAGAAGGACCTGGGTGTTAGACAAGGGGTTGTGACAAGGATTGGTGGCTTCTGTCATGGAAGAGATGAGATGCTGTCATTGCCCGAACACAGGCACAGAGCGGTCCCAGAGACAGCATCAGTGTCCTATGAGAAAACCATGTTTGTTAAGGTAGAGGTCCAGCTCATTTTATCTAAGAACAACAAGACAAAGACAAATGCAAACCCTCCTTTGAAGCTCTGTAGTTACTGGGTAGCTTTACAAAGAGACGATGTTGTAAACCTTGAGCTTTTTTTCACCCAATAGGGCTTCAGGTGGCATTTGGATCTCTTAAGTGGACAAAGCTGCGTCATGGTGGAGAACACGTGAGGTGCTTCAAGTTGGGAAGCCCCTCCCTGAAGAGGGGCAACAAGGCTGTGAGCATCATTACAATAAATGTCTGAAACCCCAGAGGGACTGCTAGGAAGGGGCGATGCTCCCTGAGCTGACTCCGTGCAGGATGGAAGCCTGCATCCTCCCTACTTGAATAGCACACCTTTTATGGTAGAGTGGTCCCTGGTTCCGCATGGCTGTTTGTGAACCAGAACTGAGTACTTGCCCGCCCTGCTGTGGGCTTCTAAACACCGAGCAGGGATGATCTGCTCAAACCTCCTTGTCAGGCCTGGGAACCGGGACCAGAAGAACTGGATTTGGGTCTTGGTGCAGCTGCAGACTAACCTGCAGGCGAATCCCCCCGCCCCCGCTGAAACATTTTATTATAAAATAAAATTTTCCAACAAAAGGCAAAGCTAAATGACTTTTACAGTGAACATGCATAATCCCCCACCTGGATTTTACCATTAACATTTTACTTCCTCTGTCACTTATCTACTCCCCTATCCATCCCTCCATTAATCTATCTTATTTTTTGATGGATTTCAAAGCAATTTTGAAGAAATTGGTATACTTCCCCTTAAATACCTAAGCATGTGTATAATGAATTAGGGTTGAAGATCTGCTGACGATTTCTTCGTCTGATGTGAAAAAAATGCCAATACCTTAAAATACTCACATTTTAAGTGTCCTTTTGCTGAGTTGTGACAGATGCGTGCACCTCTGTAATCTCAGCTCCTGTCAAGAGAGTTCTCTGGTGGAACTCCCCCTCCTCCCCACCCCCGCCTTTTTTTTTTTTTTTAATCATAAAATGGAGACGAGATTGCTTGTCTGAGAGCTGTTGTGGGGATAATGTGGGCTAATGTGCAAAGAGGCTCTGTAGCTTGTGAAGTGCGACACAAGGATGAGGCACTATTTTTATAATTGTAATTAATATCCTCATTGTCCCTTTGATGAGTCTTGCTATCAGATGTGAGGCCAGTTCTGAGAGGGTGACAAATTGCAGGGAGACATGTAACCTTAATGACTGTAAAAAGCCAACACTGTCCCAGTGTTAATTGTCAGGCAATTTGCACCCATGTAGCGTTAACAACACGGCATCCTTTCGAGTGGTCTGGGAAACTGTCCCTGGGCAGTGCCCGGCATATGTCTGGCAAAATGGGGATGGCAGAATTTCCTTCTCTGGATTTCATGGCCATCGTTGGATTGCATTTTGCTCGTGATCCGGGTGGTTCCGAGGCCAGCGTGGCTGCACCTCCCCCTCCCTTCCCTGGTGGCAGAAACTAGTAAACTAAGGTCCATGCTATCATTTGAGGTGCCTGACTTCAGGAAGTGGAGTTTTAGGGTGTGTGTGTTTCTTCCTCAGCAATTAGGAACATTGAACAAATGCATCTGAGTTCTTTTTTTTTACGCTAGGGTAGTTTTGACGATGTTATCTTTGGTAAGGTTGGTGAGCCCTGCCCATCTAGCAGGCTCCTAATCTACATTGCCGTTGACCCTTGGACATGAACATGCTTCAGCTGGTTCCAGTGGTGGCAGTAGGGGTAACAGAGTAAGTGGGAATTGTTGTATTCTCCTGCCCGGACCTAGAGAGAGAGGAGAGGTGTCTTTCACTCAGAAGAAGCAAAATGTACTACAACACAAAAGAAATGCAAAAGGGAGAGAAAAGGCAGTTAGGGACAGAATAGAAGCAGTAAGTCCTACACGAAGCCTTGAATGTGAGAATTTCATCTGAAGTGGAAAAGAAGTCAGGCCCCCATTGCCAGAGATGGTGCAACAAGAAGTCAACCAACCCAGCCAGCAACTGGGGAAACCAAAGCGCCCAAAGCCAACCCAGACTAAGACTTTGCCTCTGTTCCATCGTAGCTAGATTATGCAAATTCCTACCCAATGAGATGCTCTCACATGGAGTTAAAGAATACCAACATTTGTAAGTATAGCCATCTAAAATCATTATGTATATTCATGTATGATTAACTCAGTGTCAATATCGTTTCTGTCACAATCTTCATATTTCAGCAGAGCCATCCCTTGACCTATTCTTCCAAGTTACCAGTTTCAGGAACCCCTCAGTTCTTGAACAATGATCAATAGTCATAAAATAGTTCATATTTGTGAGTATTTACTATGTGCTGGCACTGTTCTGAATGTTTTAATTCATTATTTTATTCAACAATACACACAACAACCTTGTTTGGATCCTTAGTTATATTGAGGGAAACAGGCATGGTAAAGTTCAGCAACTGGCTCAACTCCCAAGCCAGTTGAAAGAAGTGGAGTCAGGATTCCACCTGAGCCCATAGTTTTAGGTACTTTGATGTGTGTTTCCAGGTAACCAATCCCTACAGAATTGTGGTGGGAGCTGCCTACTCTATCAAGAAGATGTGACATGTACCTGACAAAATTAAAGGCCAGAGCACCCTGGGAAGAGATTTTGGAATACATTATGCTAATATGACCTATCTTGTTAGGATAAATACCATCAATTGTCTAGGACTGTAACACACATGTCTCTGGGAAGCCACTTTGGATCAAGGTAGCAGTAGTTTCTCTCATAGAGAGGGTTTCCCAACTACTGAGATACTCTGGTAATACGTTTTTCTGGAAACATAACTCAACTGAATTACTACTGCAAGTACAAGCCTAGGTGAGGTCATTTTATTTTTAAGTTGGAATTCTTTATGTGACAACATCCAAGTAAATGAGTTTTCCATCTCATAATCCCTTAGTCCATTCTATTATCCACATTCCTAGATTAAATAGTCAGTTTTCCTGCCACCATCTACTGAATAATTTCCGTCAGCTATCTTATATCCCATTTCTGGGCCATTTTTTTTTGCCATCCTTCACTCTCAAACTCCTTAACTGAGTTGCCTCTACTTGATGTCTCTGAATCTTCCCCTCACATTCTTTTGCAAATCTATCCCAGTTATGCTTTTTTTTTCCCTCACTTTTACTTATGCTACTTTTGTCAAGGGCACTAAAGACTTCTAGATTACTAAATCCAATCATCAAAACTTAATCATATTATTTAAACTCTAAGTGACATTGTCAATCACTCCTTCCTCCTTGAAATTATCTCTTCATTTGACTTCCACGTAATCACTCTCCTAGTTTTCTGTTTCTCTCTCTGGTTACTCCTTTTCAGTCCTGTTTGCTGTTTCACTGTGTATCTCTCGCCTCTAAAAGTTGGAGTGTTTCTCTTTCTTCTTCCATACTCAGAGCTCATCTCATTGAATCCCATTGTTTTAAATGCCATTTTCATGCACACGGGCTTCCAGATTTATAGGTCCAACTCCTACTGCTCTCCTGAGTTAGATTCATTTATCAAATGCCCACTCGAGGAATGGGACTATCAACTCTAACTTTCATTAGGAGAAAATCAAGGAACGCAAGAATTGAAAAACAACAGGAAGGAAATATGGCAGGCACTATTAGTGGTCTGCTCAAAATCCATTTTCTTGCCTGTTCCTTGCTAACAGTATTCTGATTTTGTCCAGGTATCCATATTTCAGGAGAGTTTTCCCACCCCTAGTTTAAGGATAAGTCCTATATGATCTCAAACAATGACACGGCACCCTTGCTAATCTTTTGTTTAGGAGAAGTTGTTTCTGGACAATAAGATGTGAGGAGAAATATGATGGATGGATTCGAAGAAGGATTTCCTTGACAAAAAGACCTGTACAGGAAGGGGAGGTCACACTCTGCCGGCAATGGATATTGGGGTGGGAATGTTGGATGGGATGCCTGGAGCTCCTGTAGCCCACCAGCTGCACAGAGCCAGGGTGTGCCTAAGATAAGCCCTATATTGAGGGGGGTGAAGTAGGATGATGTAAAGAGAATGAGTCCCTGATAGAATCAGCCTTTGAAATACCAAACCCAGGAGCTGCTCTACAGTTCAACTTCCTGTTATGAGGACACAAGTTTGCCTTATTGTTTAATCTCATTGAGTTGGCATTTTCTGTCACTTGTAACTTCAACATGAAAACTGTCATAGTGTGGAATTTTTCAGGGGGCGAGTATATTTGAATGTCTTTATCTATGTTTAATTTGGATCATCAAGATCAGATTCTCTACTCTTTTCTGATCATCTGTTCTTTTAATCTCACTGCCAAAAAACTGACCTTTAGGTTACCTGTTGCTTTCCCTACTTGATCATCCACTGTGTTGAACATCCTCTTTCTCACCATTTGGCTTAGAGGCAAGATTGGAATTTTTCAAAAGAAACATTACAGAAAACTAATAGTACAGAAAAAAGAGTAGGTCTTTTCTCCTCTCCTTCCTTTTTTTTTTCTTCCTCCTCTCCTTCCTATCCTTCACCTCCTTCCACTTCTCCTCCCTCCCTTCCTTCCTTCCTTCCCTCCTTCCATTTAAGAGCACAGATGAGACTGGCACTGACTCTCAGCATTTACCTCATCTGGGTAAAGAAAAGCACACTGAAAGGGTTCCATAGTCAGAATGAGCTGGGCTTTTGGGTGAATATGAAGCAAGCCAGGGGGCCTGGGATGTAGTGAGGAAGGGGCCAAAGAGCTGAACAAAGGAGATCCCAAGTGCTTTGTGACCATGGGAAATCTTATGACTTAACAAAGAGTGCCTTGAGAAACAAGTGGTGGCTTAATTGGGGAGTGATTCAATCTGATCTACATTCCTAAAGGTTTCATCTAAGTACTCTGTGGGGACAGATTGCAGGGGCGAGCTAGGAATGGTGAGATCAATTCAGAGGCTCTTGCTACAAGCCAGAAATGATGGTGGCTAAAGGCTAAGATGACAGTAATGTTGACAAGGAAGTGACCTCGTTCCAGACGTATTTTGGAAGTAGAACCAAAAGATATTGATGATTTCTTGGAATTGGGAGTGGGGTAGGGATAAGGAAAAAGGGAAACTCAAGATGATCCCCAATTTTCTACCTGAGGAAGTAGCAAATGATTGTGCCATTTCCAAAGATAAGAAAGACTGGGATAGAGAATTCAATAATGATAATTAATTAAGTTATCATCAAGACTTAATTAATGATAATTAATCAAGTTATTAGGTATTTATATTAGAGATGTCTAGTGGATAAATACATACATTAGATAAACACACACACATTTATGGAAATTTGCTATAGCAGACATAAGAACTAATACAAACTTGTAACACTTACCACAAACTTGGTGGCTTAAAATATCTATTCTCACATAATTCAGGAAACCAGACATCTCAAATCAGTTTCACTAAGTTGAAATCAAGCTGCCACGCTGCTTCTAGAAGCTCTGGGTGAGATTCTGTTACTTGTTTCTTCCAGCGTCTGAGGGCTAGCAGTTACATAGCCTGTGGCCAACCCCTACCTCTCTGGTCTAATCTTCTCCTGCCTACAATGCGGTCTGTGATTGCATTTAGGGCCCACCTGGATAATTCCGGTTAATCTCCCCATCTCAAAACTTGCAATGTACATCACATCGGCCAAGTCCATTTTTGCCATATCAGGTTACATTCCTTGTTGTAAGGATTA